>PVJX010027248.1:0-25041 GCA_004027295.1 Dolichotis patagonum | reverse complement strand
AACAGACCACATAAAGAATTTTCTTTAGGCTCCTGTTTGAAACCAGCAGCTACAGCAATCTGCTGGCCTTGCTTCAGGGCCAGGGTTCATTGTTTTCAATCACTTTACCTTCCCACCAACCTCACTCCCTCCACCTCTGATGTACCATGCACAGGAAACTAATAATCTCAATTAATTTACATATTATGGATCATAAACATAAGCTAAAAATAGTAATAGCAAGAGTGAAAACGGATAAGATGATATCTTGAAAGAATAAATATGTGAACAAATATCTTGTCTCTATTTTTCTACTACTTTTATTACTCCCAATGTAGTCATTCATCATTTTTCACCTGAAATACTTTCAAAGCCTCTATGTGGTTTTCTTGACTTGTTTGGTGAACCTAGGAAAAGATATTCACTTGAAAGTCCTATAAGGCTTCTGCAATTTACATCCTTTGGATTTCTCACAGATATCTTATCACTGTGGATATGCTATGAAGGAGACTAAGATATTTTTGACATTCACAGTTTCACTATCTAGGATAGGAAACAGACTCATAGATCAACACTGTTGAGAAAACAAACTATGTTATCAGTGCAGAAAGAAAAAAATCTTATTGGAATGTGGGAAAACAAAGATGTTTTCAGAATTTGAGATTTAAGTTGGACTTTGTAATAATTGTAAAATTATCTTCCTAAAAGATATATCTGATTAGATATAGATGGTATTGTTAATTCCTCATTTAAAAACTTTCAATGAGAATTCAATATGTCCAAGATTAAATCTAAACTTAGAATTTAATCCTTTATGAACTGTTGCCAGCAAATGTCTCCAAATTTACCTTGTAATTTGCCCTTTATATTTTCCCAACTCTGTTGTGGTATGTAAGCATATGCATAAAGAATTCTAATGCCACTTACTTTTCTCTTTATCTACTCAAATGACTGTTAAATGTTTGTCATAACCTATTTCATATGACCCCTTCTCTCTGAAGACTTGTTAACTGACAGATAATGTAAAATTCCTCTGCTTTTTGTTCTAGTAGCATTATATATCCTTCCTTCATAGCATTAATAGTCTATATGCATTACTGAGATTATTTCATTACTATTTCCCCCAGTAAAATATAATCTACAAGATGGTCAATCCTTATGTACCTTTTCTCACTACTGTAAATCTCTATCATCCAGTACACCAGCATAGAGTAGATGTCATACAAATAAATGTTGAATAAATAATTAACCTTTCTGTCATATCTTTAATTTGTTACACATCTCCCTGAGTGTACACATCATTGTACAGTCTGTTTTCTTTGCTATCTTGAAACAAGAATCCTTTGATGAAATTGCATGCATGATAAAAATGAAAATCATCAAATAATTTTCACATATTTGCTCATTTTATCCATAAATGTGGAAAACTGCTCAAAATATTGAAATATTTGTTCAAAATTATACAGATTGTAAATATTTCAAACTAGGTCTCAACTAAAGTTTCAAAACAAATGATTTGTAAATAGGTTTATATATTAATAGAATATTTGAAAATTGTGTTAATCGCTGCTTATCTATGTCCTTTATTTAATCAGTAGGTAACAGTACAATGTAGCACATAATAGAATTGGATTTAAATCATAGTTTCTTCCACATGCTATCTGTGTGAACTTGGTCATGTTATTTACGGTCTCTTCAGGATTTAAATTTATTTAATTAAAACTATCTTGTAGGATATTTGTGATTATTAAAACAACAATTGTTGAGAATTCTTAGTTTATTTTAGGGAGAAGAGAATAGATGATAGAGGGAGCCATATTAATAGTTAATTGCTACAAATATATATTCAATCTATCACTGATTTTTGTTGGTTTCACTGGGCCAAAATTCAAGCAGTCATATAATATAGATTTTTATAGTTACATAGACATTTTCAATTCAACTTTTACATTCACTGAATATAAAACGATCCATAGTTATATTATCAGGGTTCACTTGCTTTCATACTTCTGCAATTTGTTAAGTGATGGTAAAAAATTAATTACATTATACTTTCCAAAAGCAGTGCTCAGATAACAAAGATTATCATTGCCTTTTTTTCTGCTCATAGTTTCAACTAGCTGATATTGGAGTGAAAAACATGTTTACAAGTATAAAAAATAGCCACTGTAATCATTCAACCAACCCCATGTGTAACTGCTTGTTATTATGATGTGTATTATTTGATTTATTGCTATTTTAACTGCTAATTTTTGAATTATTCTTTAATACACATTTTGTTTTTTTATTTTAAAGAGAATAAAACAAAAGAGTTCAGAACAAAGCAGATCAGAACAAAACAACATAAGCAACACAACACTTTACCATAAGACAACCAGACAAGGCAAAGTGTAGAAACTGTCATCTTTTCTAAGTTTCCTGTTTGTTCTCACAACTAAATAAATTTTTATTTGTCCTCAAACAATGGCTTTATCATTTGGAATCAGTATATCATTCATTTTATTTCTTAGCATTAGTTATAATTAAAGTTCAAACCACATAAAACAAGGCAATCTAGTCGAAGGCATAGGTAGTTCTGAACAAGTGGTCCATTTCTGTAAATATTTAATATGAACATTTTCCCAACTTTCAAGCAAAACTTGTATTTTGCTTAAAATATGCAATTATTGTAAGTGAGTTCAAAGAGGTCATTTTTAATAGTTCCAACTCTCCATTTCACTTTGTGTGAAGCAATCAATTGAGTAAAATTTTCATTGAAAATTTAAATGAAAATAGCAAAAAATGAGTGTTGATATTTTTATGCCCAAACAAGTAGCTAGTTGCTTTAAGTTACCAGTTTTTTGTCACCTGATCTCGGATGTTTAGATACAGTTGTAACAAAATTGAAAGAAAGAAAAATAAATGGCCTTGTGGCAGATTTTTACCACAGAAATCAATCTTACATAGTCAGAGAGTTAGTGTGATATATTAAAATTTTTCAGTTTTCTCTAATTCTTCATTTTATATTATGAACTAAGTTTATGTTATGGATATTTGTTTCAATGCAGAATAAAACATTACTTGAGAATGGGTTAGTAGCCTACTTTCTTTCAACTTATTTTCATTAACATCTTTTGACACAGAGAAAATTTCTGGGGAAGGAAAATTAAGTAAGAATTAGAATAACTGTATAAACCAGAAAATATGATGGCTAGTTTGCAACATTTTCATATATGTCACTTTATTTTGCTATAATGCAACCTAGGATATTAGGATGAATAAGTGACAAATGTATAGGAACATAAATACAGTGTGGTATTTGTTATTTACAAAAGTAAAACAGATCTAGGAAATATTACAGTGTATTAAGGTAATTTTGAAAAGCCTTCTCCAAGGCCAAATACAATCAAATTATAATGAGAGAAAAAATGAATAGTTAGGAAAACAATTTTACCTTTGAATCAGGAAAAGTCTTTATTTCACAGACTTCTATTTCTTTAAGGTCATTTAAAAATCTACTAATATACCCACAACCATAAGAGAAGTCAGCTTAGTGTTTTTAGTCAGTTCCCTTAGGCTTTTTTTTTTCACAAGGGCAATTTTCTAAGACTTTGAAAGACATCGCTTTGCCTAGTTTAAACTTGATCCATTCCTGAATGCTCCACATCTCATTTAGATCATACATGCTGAATAATGAATGCATTATTCCCTATGGAAGATGTAATTAAAACCTAAAAAAGAATACATTAAAATCTATATTGGCTGATTCATTTGATGAAATATGGATTAAAGAAAATGTTCACCATTTAGTAATGGGATATTTTATTACTGGAATTCCTGTAACTTCTAGAGTCTCAACACTATTATTTACTACATTTGTACTAAACTAATTCATTATCATTTTGTACTCACTTCTGAATTGCTATTCCTCCTTAAGTGAGTCTGCCTTTAATAAATTATGTTGTTTTTTTTAACCACATATGCTCATCAAAGGTGTTTGGAATCTAAATTTCTTTCCAACTCCTCAACTCCCAACATGGACAAAAGTAAAATTCATTTATTTCATATAAACTTCCTAGAGAAAAATCTCAAACATGATAAATCTATTTTGAGTGTTTGCAGAGTCAAGATGCTAAGAAAGTTATTTTTCTACTTCGTCTGTCCTATAGGAGAACATAAGCATGTCCTTGAAGGATATGTATTCCCCCTCTTTCCTTGATCCCTTACTGTTTCCCACCTGCATTGCCATGAGTTCTTTCTTCTCTGCAATGCTACACATCGTTGGAACAAATCAACTGTAGAACAACACAGACTTAAATTGGAGTGAATCCTACAGCACTATAGTCTACATTTTATCTTTCTACAATCCACTGTACTTAAAATGGTTACTCTGTACAAATGTTTTCCCCCAGTGACACAGTCAAAAAATGTATATAAGACTTGAGATGGAACAGATGTGGAGCTAGGAAACTCAGTAATTCAATATATGAGGAAGGGAAGAGGATAGGAAGTGGATAAGAATTTCCTAGAATAAGTGATCTCACCTCAACACCTGCTTTCTGGGCAAGGAAAGATAGCTTTATGCAAAATTTGATATATTTTTTTAAAACAACAATAATCAGCAATTTTTAGGTGAACTCTGTCTTGGACTATAGAAGAAAAAAGCAGAAAAATCAATGAAAGAGATTCTACAGTTGTAGCTTGGCATAACCGATGTCATCTTGTGCCCTGTATTTGTCCTAGAAGAGTGAAAAATTACTCATGGTACTAGTCCCATGAGAATAGGAGAATAAGTTGCACCCAAGAAAAAAATTAACCTGATCAATGAGGAAGCATGATACAGGTGTCAACCAAAATTAATATAAGAGTCTAGCTAAATTTTTTCCAGTGGGATGTCTTGCTTTGTGGTTTTCTGCTTCAAAAACTCGGTAATCCTCCAGGTCAGGGTCACTCAGTCTGACTCTGAAACAGGGGTCTATGTGGGTGGTTGCTGAGTTCAGCTAATAAATTCCCCAAATTTGTCAATTCAGCTGCTTGCACTCCTATATTGATTATGAGACCACCTCACTACCTCCTAATAAAACTAGGTTTTACATGTTTCTCAGGCACAGAAAAGGAAAATAGCCTCAATTATTCCTTTTTCCTCTACTATCTTCAGGGATATTTACTTAAGATTTTTCATTTAAATTCCTAGGATTCCCATCTTAGAACTTTCTTGAACCCTGAGCAGTTGTTTGCATAAATATATCTCTTCTTCTTGACTCAGACCTTGAGGACCACCTGCCAATTGGCCATGGCATTTCTGACAATAATTAGATTAACTATAATTATATACATGTCAGTGCTAAAAATATCACCATGAATAATCAACTTGGATTGTGACCCAATTGACAACATTAAAATGTCATTAGGACTGAACATAGATTAAGTGACACTAAAATATGGTTTATCATTGTGCCAATATAAGTTCATAGCAAAAAATTTGATTGCAGCAATGTATTAAGTGTTTAGGAGATTAAAAATTTGCCAATTCAACAAATACTTGACATCCTAGATTATGTAATAAGGACATGGGAAAGTTAACTTGAACAGTCCTTATGGGACAGAGGACAGCCAGAATCTGTCTAATTTATATTTTATTCATTTATAATTTATTCTCCCTCTAACTCCAAAAAAGATTCAAAGATTGAGTTGGAAACATGTTATCACCAATCATACATGATATTTTATTCAAATATTTTAAGAACAGTTGCATATATTTGTACCATTCTTGGTTTTATTTGAATGTCCTCAAATATCTAAGTTGAAAATAGGTTTTATCTTTTCTAAGGAAAATTTGGTAATGTTGGAGATTGCAAAACAATCCAATGAAAAGTTAAATCCTCATTCTAAGGACTGGAATATGTAACATTTTCCTCCATCAAAATAATGTCCAAATTTCCTTACTTTTCAACCCTCTTGAATAATGCATTGTGATACAAGAAATAGAGGTCTATTTCTTAACAGTAAATATCATTACTACTATATGATGGTTATCTATTCTCCACCTTCTTTGAAAACATTTCTTTACATCAACTCTTGAATTAAGTTTCAAGACCACTAAATTTATGATTGCTAGTTTTCCTAGATAATATTTCCTGTAAATGTTATTCATTTTATGAATAAAAATAATGAAGATAATATTCATTTGTAGACAATAGTGATTAAGGTTGAAAAGAGTAAAACATATGTAGAAAATGACAGAAAAATCCAGGTTAGGTAATGTTAGATTAGATCCAGGTTAGATAACTTTACAATAGTTGCCTCACTAAATCCTTAAAATTCTACTAAGTAGGTATTTTTATCCCATTTTACAACCAAAAACGAATTAGTTTTAAAGAGATTAATTGCTCACAGTTAATTTCGTGGCATAGCTCAACCATAGACCAACTTGAATATCTATCTAAATTGAAAGTTGTGACCTTCTTATTACTGAGATAAAGTGAAAAATATAACAAGGAATGAGGCACAAAATAGAAGCTAAGTTCCAACAGTGTCACTACTACTTCCTTTCTCCATTATTTTTCTACTCTTTCCAACAGTAAAACAAAACAATACAGCTCTCTACTCAGTTACAGAGAATATTTGCATGGTAGAACTTCTAAATAAATTATGTTTATAATAATTGAGCAAGAATCTTGCATTTCTATGTTCATAAATAGGGAGCTGAAACATGAATTTTAAACAATGAAATCTAGAACCATTAATTTCAAGAATATAATATCATTAGTATTCTAAGACCACAAAGTTAGTTTGTGTTTTAATAATTTGCTTATTTATGCTGCAATATAGACTTTTTGGAATCTGTTCTAAAAGAACGAAGTTACAGAAAAGTATTATCAGTTAAATTGTAAATGAAACATGAGCCAATAGGTTGTGGCATTAGTATTACAACATCAGTGCACTATCAACTGCAAATCTTTATTGGCTCCTTATCAGTTGATGCCTTCATGGATTTGGTGAATAACTAGAAGATTTTGTGACCAGAGCATTTCATCATATATTTCAATCTTTAATAACTTTTTGTTGGCATATCCTCTGCCCAAATTTGAAAAAAAAACTATTATTTATTCCTACTGCTACCTTTAGATATTCACTTTATTTTCTTTTTCTCCCATGATCATACTACTCATATAAGCTACATAAGGTTACTGTTTTTTCCATGTAATTTCTCCCTATATGTACTTTTACATTTTATTTCTGCTTTCCTTTACTCATTATTTTACTCATTATTACTCTAGACCCCTCAAATTCAAAATGTAATTCATCATTATTGCTGCATAAATATTCCTTTCTTAATTCCCTCCTCCCCCAAATCCAACACACTGACATCTATGATTTAGCACTTTCTTTCATTCATTGTGTCAAGTAAATCACCAAACACTGTCAATTAATTCCACTGTCATAGTTATTATCCCTCTAAGTCTGTTATATACAACTGTTCAAGCCAGAGATAGCATTACAATACAAAGCTATTTCCAGAACTTTGCATTATACCTCCATATCTTACTAAGTCTAATCCTATGTGTTTGCTTTATCAATTATTTCACACTGTATCCTTGCAGATTGACCACTTTTCTTTTCAGTCTCTTCTACTACAATTCTATTTTTGAGAATTTTGCACTTTAGATTTATCATTTGTTCTCTTCTAGCATATTATTCTCATATTTTTCCTACTGTTAAGACTATATAACATATCCAGTTTGTCCTACTGTGCAATGAAGCTTGATGATGTTTTGATATATTTGAGAACCTGCATGTAACACAATTCTACTTTCTGCATATTTTCTTAGGCTACAACTCCTTTTGGAACCCAATAAAGATAAAAGTTACAGTCTCCACTTCTATATTTAACTATGATTCCATTATTTATCTCTTCAAATATTATCGTGACAATTTTTCAATTTTGTTAGTTATTTTCCTGAGGTAGTATCAACATGATGAAATGCAAGTTATCTATTCACTTCTCTTCTTCCATGGTGAGTTCCTGAATACTGTTGGAGAAAGTTACAAAATGATTCAAAGTAAATTCTTGATCTCTAACCTCAACTTGCTTTCAATGTCACTTAGTAATACCCCTATCTTCTTCTTTTCACAATAGCTGTTTGAAAACTTCTTTACTTGCCTTTTACCACCATCCCTGTGTCTCCTCAGAAAATATTACTTGTAATTATGATTAAAATAACCATTAAAAATGTTTCATTTTTTTCTGGCATCTCACCCAGTACCTGCTCAGCACTCAGTTTTGCTTCTTTCACTCAAATCATAATGAGACAGGTCACACACCTCTGATCTCAAGCTAATATATCCACATGTACTCTTAAATGTATTTTTTTCCTGACAGCTCAGGGATGTTGCATATCCATCCATTCCTCCAATTCAACCCCCTCATTTACTCTTTTTCTTCTATTTCTTCCCAATAGCATTTAAAAATGCTCATCTTTAACCACCTCTTAAAAATACAAACACTCCCCCTTGATCTTCAGCCTCTGGCTATTGCAACATCCTTTGCTTCACCGTAGTACCTAAGATCTTTTATCAGTTGTCTACAGTCATCAAATCAATCTGTGTCCTTCTCATTCACTCTTTGCTCTGCTATAATTTTGTTCCCATTTCATTAATTCATTGGAATTGCCAAAATCAACAATCACTATCTTATTATATTCAAAGATCATATTGGTCACTCTTCCATTTTATCTTTGATGTGGTTCCTTTTATAAAAGGTATCTTTATTTTTATTTCTAAGATACTATCCTACTTATCTTCTTCCTTTTTGGTGGTGGGCTATTTTTTCCAAAATGCTGCTATTTTTTTTAATTTAAAGAGAAAAAAAGCAAAACAGAAAAAGGTAGAAATAATAGAGAATTTCCAAAAAATTAATGCTAAGAAATCACTAGTTTGTAAACTACATACTGTCATCTTAGAAATAGTTGTTCAAGTCACAATATTAAAGCATAGAAAGTGGACAATCAAACAATGAGAGTGGAAAATGTTCTCTTCAATGATCCAACAAAAACTTTGTAATATGGTTATCAATCCTACACACTTAAACATACATGCAGTTATATCCTTTAGAGTACTTTATTTTCCTCTCTTTTTTTTACAGTAGCAATTACACATTTGGGGTTTATTACTCCTACAGTTCTTATTACTTTTCACACTAGAGTCACAATGTGATATTAATAAATATGATTCTTATTTATTTTACTTATGTGGATAGTCTCAAGTTGCCTCCATTTACCTATAAAGGCCTCAATATCATCCTTTTTTAAGCTGAGTAATATTCAATTGTATAAAAGTAGCACGTTTTTCATCCACTCTGTGTTTGATGGGCATCTTGTTTTTTTCCAAGATTTAGCAATTACAAATTGTGCTGCTATAAACATGGGTGCACATACATCACTGTGGCATGACCTTTTCAGATTTTCAGGCAAAGTACGCAGGAGGGGAATAGCTGGATTGAATGGAACTTCCAATCCAAGTCTTCTGAGGAATCTCTATATTAATTTCCATAGTGTCTGTACCCATTTACATTCCCACCAACAGTGTAGCACTGTTCATTTTCCCCACAGCCTCATCAACAATGGTTATCAGTTGATTTCTTGATGGCAGCCATTCTTTCTGAAGTGAGATGAAATCTCAATGCTGTTTTAAATTACATTTCTCAAATGACCAGAGATTGTGAACATTTCTTCCTGTGTTTATTTTCCACTTGTATGTCTTCATCTGAGAAATGTGTGTTCATCTCAGATGCCAATTTTGGAGACAGTCTTTGAATTTGGGGGTCCTGATATTTTAATTCTTTATGTGTTTTGGATGTAAGTCCTTTGTCTGAGGGATTGCTGGATAAAATTCTTTCCCAGTCTGTGGGTTTTCTTTTCACTCTGTTGGTGGTTTCTTTAGAAGTGAAGAAACTTTTCAATAATATGAGTTCGAAGTTGTCAATTCTTTGAAGTGTTTCCCATGCTGTTTGCATTTAGTTCATGTATTCTCTGCCTACCCTTATATCTCCAAGATTTCTACCTACCTTGTCTTCCAGCAGATTTAGTTTTTCTATTTTAACATTTAGATCTTTGATCCATTTTGATTTTAGCTTAGTGCATTGTGATATGCATGGGTCTAGTTTCAGTCTTTGTCATATAGAGAGTCAATTTTTTGAACACCATTTATTAAAGAGGCTATCCTTCTTCCAGTGAAGATGTTTATGCCCTTTTCCAAATATCATGTGTCTGAGTGTCTTTGTAGTTGTGTTTGTGTATTATAATATGTTCCATTGATCCATGGGTCTATTTCTTTGTCAATATCATGCTGATTTTATCACAGTAGATTTGTAGTATATTTTCCAGTCAGTATTTGAAATGCCTCCTGTTTTGCCTTTGTTGTCCAGCATCACCTTGCTATTCTCAGTTTCTTCTGTTTCAAAATGAATCTTAGGAGTTTTTTCTCTGGAACTGTAAGGTGTGATAATGGTATTTTGATTGGGATTGTGTTAAATATGTATAACAGTTTTGAGAGTATGGCCATTTTCACTATGTTGATTCTTCCTGGCCAAGAACAAGGAATATCTTTCCATTTTATAATATCCTCTTCAATCACCTTTTTTAGTGTAGTATAACTTTCAGCGTATAGGTTTTTACATTGCTGATTAGGTTGATTCCTAAGTATTTCATTTTTTAACATACTGTTGTGAAAGGTGGTATTTCCATAATTTATCTCTCAGTGAGTTTTTTGTTTGTATTCAGTAATGTCATTGATTTTTGAGCATTGACTTTCCATCCAGCTACACTACTGAATTTGTTTATTACCTCTAGTAGTCTTTTAGTGGAGTTTTTTGAGTCTTCTATATAGAGTATCATATCATCTGCAAATAGTGATAATTTAACTTCTTGTTTCCCTGTCTTTATTCCTTTTATTTCTCTCTCTTGCATGACTGCACTGGCTAATATTTCTACAACTATATTGAATAGGCATGGTGATAGTGGACATCCTTGTCTTGTTCCTGATTTTAAAGTGAAAGCTTTCAGTTTTGTCCATTTACTATAATGTTGGCTGTTGGCTTGTCATAGATGGCCTTTATGAGACTGAGGTAGATACCGTGTATTCTGAATTTCTGTATGGTTTTTATCATGAACAAGTCTTGGACTTTTCTGCATCCATTGAGATGATCATGTGGTTTTTGTTTTTGGCTCTGTTGATGTGGTGTATTACTTTTATTGATTTGTGTATTTTAAACCATCCCTGCATTTCTGGAATGAATTCCACTTGTTTGTGATGTATCATCTTCTTCACAGTTTGTTGCATTTCTATTTGCCAGTATTTTATTGAGAATCTTTGCATCAATGTTTACTAGTAAGATTGGCCAATTGTTCTCTTTTTTGCTTGGCTATTTCTCTGGTTCTGTTATCAGTGTAGTACTTTACTCCAGAAATGATTTATGGAGGATTGCTTCCCTTTCAATTTCATTGAAGAGTTTAATGAGTATTGGGGTCAAATGTGCCCTAAATTTCTTGCAGAATTCAGCAGTAGTCCATCAGGACCTGGGCTTTTCTTTATAAGTTTTTAATCACAGTTTCAATTTCAAAAGTGGATATTGGGTTATTCATGATTGCTAAATCTTCTTGATTGAGTTTTGGTAGTTCATATGTTTTTAAAAATCTCTCCATGTCCTCTGGATCCTATGTGTAGGGTTTTTCAAAATAGGTATTCATGATCTTTTGAATTTCCATGGCATCTGTGTTAATTTCCTTCTTTTCTGTCCTTATTTTGTGAATTTGGGTTTTTTCTTTCTTTTTATTAGTAAGGTTAGCCAGAGGTTTATCAATTTTGTTTATTCTCTCAAAAAACTAGCTTTTTGATTCATTAATTCTTTGTATTTTTTTTTAGTTTCAATTGCATTAGTTTATGCTCTGATCTTTACAAATTCCTGTCTTGCAAGCTTTGGCTTTAACTTGCTCTTCCTTTTCTAGAAGGTTGAGATGTATCATTGGGTTGCTTATTAGTGTTCATTCTGTTTTCTTGATATGACAGTTTGTTTTTATATGTTTGCCTCTTAAGTTTGCTTTCATTGCATCCCAAGATTACGGTATGTTGTTTCCATATTTTCATTGTAAGTATTGTTTTATTTCTACTTTAATTTCATTTGTAACCCACTGATTGTTCAGAAAGTTGTTATTTACTTCTTGTATTTCAGCATATTTTGGAATTTCTTTTGCCATTAATTTGCAGTTTCACTGTACTATGGTTAGATAATATGCATAGGAGATTTTCCATCACGTTGGATTTACTTAATAATATTCTATGGGTTATAACATGGTATATTTTGGAAGATGTTCCATGCACAACTGAGAAGAATGTATATTCTGATGGGGTTGGGTGGAATTCTCTGTAAACATTTACTAAGTCCTTTTGTTTACTGGTATGATTCAGTTCTATTATTTCTTTGCTGACTTTTTGTCTAGTTAATCTATCTCTTTATGACAATGGGTATTAAGGTCCCTTGTTATGGGGATATATGAAAAATGATATCTGCTTTGGGGAGAAAGTTCATTCAGAAGATATGTAAGATTTTATGAGTTAATGAGTCCAAAATGTACCCGAAAGACAGAAAGTGTGACAATTTCTTTCAGGATTTCTTTACATTACAACCTCTGCTAGTTCCCTGAAGATGTGATGTAGATACAACATTAAATCAATGCAAATTTCATATCAGATGAATTTCTCTGTGAATTTTCTCTGTTCCCATTCATAATTGAAACCTGTACTGTGTAAGACAAGAAGTTAAATAAATAAAGGAGTCAGGAAGCTTATTCTATGTAAAATTTCTTCCAAATCTCCAAATGGTATCCAAAAATTTCTTCCTAATGGCTCAGTGTGTGTGTACTCTACAGGCTTATTCTGCACACAATGGTGTTTCCATCAGTGATGAGGTATGTGATGCTAGATTCCATTGCATCCTGGCATAGCTGCCTTAGTTTATCTAAGTACACTCTGTGATGTTTACACCCAGAAATTTTGTAATGACTCATTTCTTAGATGCGTCCCTTGTTAGGGTGATGCACAAGCTTGCTTGATTACATAGATTAAATAGAAGCCAATGTTTAATCACAATGACTCAGGAGAAAAAATATGGTATCATTTCTGTGTAGCAAGCACATTTTAATTAATAAGTGATCAATTAAATAAGTTATTAATTAAAAGTTGTTTAAATTACTTTCAAAAAGGTACAGAAGCTTAGTGTTTAAGATAATGAAAGAGTTGTCTTCTTTTAGTTAATGATTAGAGAAAGGCTAAAGTAAGGTTTTCTTTTGTGCATAACATCATAAAATAGATACTTAGCTTTAAGTGGTAATAATAAAAGGATTGTTTCTCCCCTTGTATTTTAGAATTGGGCCTGGTAATTTATGCACTTAGAGAAAAACTTAAAAATTATTACTAAGAAATAATAAAGTAACTACTCTGCAATTCTCCTGTCAAAGTTAATGGGAACATTTTTGTTCTTTTAAATCAAAGGTGCAAGACTTTTCAGTGGCCTGCAGGAGAGAGACCCTGCTGCCTCGAGACCTGCACCATGTGTTGACTTGGTGTGCCTGGAGAACAAGGAACTCCTCCCCTCTCTGGGGTGTGCCTGTGGTCCTGCTGGGGTGCATGCTGAGAATCAAACATCTCATGTCGTCCTGTCCCCCGACCCCCCCCCTTAGCAAGTGGGAGCCAATGAACTACACATCATGTGAAAAGATTGGCTATGTTATTTAGTATGAGCTCCCCATATGCAAAGATAAGGACAACCATTTGGAAGAAAACAAGAGACACTATGACAGATAGTGAAAATCTCTGGTTGTCTAGCTTTGAAATTTATGCTTTCTTATGTCCCATTCTGTTGTTTTGTTGTGTTTAATTTTACCCCCTTTAAAATAAAATAAAAATAATTTTTAAAAAAAGGTCCCCTGTTAAAATTTTGTTCTTGTGTATTTGATTTTTATGTCCATTAGTATTTGTCTTATATAGTTGGATGCTCCTGCATTTGGTGCATATGCATTTATGATTATAATCTCTTCCTCTTGAGTTTTTCTACTAAGTATGTAGTGACCTTCTTTATCTC
This sequence comes from Dolichotis patagonum, assembly GCA_004027295.1. Classification (NCBI taxonomy): domain Eukaryota; kingdom Metazoa; phylum Chordata; class Mammalia; order Rodentia; family Caviidae; genus Dolichotis; species Dolichotis patagonum. The sequence goes on along the minus strand of PVJX010027248.1, from coordinate 10,946 downwards.
TTTTCATCATTTTACATTTGAAGTTGACATTGTCTACAAACAGAATAGTTACCCCTGCTTTTTACTAGGATCCTGTTGCATGGAATAGTGCTTTCTATCCTTTGACTTTTAAGCTATGAGTTTCCTTTTGAATAAGATGTGTTTCTTGTATACAGCATATTGTGGGTTCCTGTTTGTTGATCCATTCAGTCAACCTATTTCTTTTGATAGGTGAATTGAGGCCATTTACATTTATGGGTATAACTGATATATACCGTCCCAACTTTGCCATGCTATGTTCCAGTTGTTTTTTTTCTGCTTTTCCCCTTGTTTACTTTCTTGTCCTGCCTTGCAGTTTCTTTCTGTTGTTGTTCTGGAGATTGTGGCCATTTTTATCTCTATGTAGTATGTCTTTCAATACTCATTCTAGGGTTGGTTTGGTGGACATAAATTTCTTCAGTTGTTCTTTGTAAATCAAACCTTAGTTCCTGCTGTTACTATATCTTCAGGTTGTTCCAGGTCACCAGATCCCCCTACCTATAGTGTTTGTCTTGGCTGGACCCTACTGTGTCACTGGGTGTCTCAGAAGTCCTTTTAATTTTCTCCAGTTTGCGTGAGTATTGCCACCCTTCTCAACCTACCTAATGTTCTCTATTTGTTTATTTTTTCTCTGTTTGGAGGAAGGGCTCATCTACACTGTTGCCAAGCTTGCCAAAGTTCTACCTCTGGAGGGGGGTTGGTTATTGCTCCTGTTTGCCCACTGAAGGTGGCAAACTGTATTCTCATTTTAGGGGCAAACTCATTACACTGATGGAAGCCTGCTGAGGTCTTTTGTTTGGATGAGGGGTTACTGAGTCTGTCATTGACACCACACTGTTAATACATTATAGTCCAAGGTTCTGGGGAGAGGAGTGGGGGCCGAAGACCAACAGCAATACTATGTCCAGAAGGTAGGGGATCCAAAAGGGCAGCAAAGGGATGGCAGAGCATGGAAAACGCTGGTTTGGCCTGGCCCTGTGCACTGCTGAAAGTCCTGTGTCCTGTGGCACATGGCAGGATGGTGGGGGCCCAACAGGGGTAGGCTCAGGGAGCGGGCCTTGATAGTCCTTTGTCCTGTGTCACATCTGTTGTTATTTCTTTGTGTTTGATCATCAATCTTTGATTTTCTCATTTTATTCTTTCTTCCCTAAGTTATTGTATTGCTAGGTACTAATAAATCATGAATTATACCTGCAAGCAATCATCTTTCCAAACTTCAAGAAATGTACCACTTATACTTTCCCTAGATTACTGTATTCAATATATTCAATGGAGTCTACATTTACTGTTTTTTCTTTTCAGCTTCAAGCTGCTAAAACTACTTGATCCTTGCCCTTTTACTACTAATAATAAACAGCTTTACTCTCTACCTTTGAGTTCTAACTCATAAATCTAGATATTAAAATTAATTGTGTCTTATTTTTCATTGAACTTCTCACCATTTCTTAGACATGATCAGCCATTTAACAACTCTGCTTTTGCAAACAGTGTGTTTTTTGCATAAAATGAGTTTTGTTCTTTTTACTTGTGACATTTTCTATTCATAATACCTGTATTTTTATGTAGGTTTACCCTTAAGCATTCCTTCAGGACTTCATTTGTCTGAGCTTCTATAAGATCCTTTTTGTAACTTTACCTTAAGGATTACCTCTTTGTCTCATTAAGACTATAAATGTAGATGTTTCTTGATTTACAGTGAGGTACACCAGGTGAACCCATTGTCAGTTAAAATTATCATAAATTAAAAATACTTTTACTATGCCTTACCTATCAAACATTATACCTTAGGAATCCAGTATGTTACAGAGTGTTGGATACTTACTCTCATGATCATATGCCTCACAAGGAGATGTAACTTGTCATCACTACTCACCATCACACACACACACACACACACACACACACACACACATCAGAAAGCATATTGATAGCCAAGCAAAAGGTACATACGCAAAATTTGAAGCACAGTTTCTACAGAATATGTATTTTTTGAGCCATCATAATGGTGAAAAGTCATTAAGCCAAATCAAAGACACCTGTAACATGAAGGCAGGGTGAGGCTTTACTTATATTTGTACCATGTGTTTAAGATAGAACAACACTGGTATTTACAATGACTCTTTTGGTTTGTGTGTAGATGTTCCCCTAAAACCACATGCAATAATGAAGAGTGGGTATTTTGGAGGTGACTCCAAAATTTTGGAGGAGTATGTAATTGATTCATAGTGCAGTGCTGGGGTTAAGGGTGGGTGATTGGTTGCCAGAGTCAGTGGTTGTACACAGAACAATTAGAATCAGAACATGGAGTTTATAATATTATGTTTATGATGACCACCCACAGTTACCACAAGAAAATGCAGGAAATCTATCCACAACACTAAAGACATAGAATATTTAGCCAAGGGCCTGAATCCAACAAGTTTCCCACATGAGTCTAGATGAAGACGCAGAGCTCATTAAAATGCCTCCCACGAGTCCATTTGGAGGTCTAGAACACAAGAAGGACTCACACCTATCTCTTTTATGGATTCATGCTTGGAAGCCCAAAGTTCAGTGGTGGAATCTAGGAAGTCTATGCCTGCAGGGTGAAGGACCTGTGCAGATAGGTTGAGGGTTCTATGCTAGAGCCAACCAGTCACACTCACAACAAAGCCCAGGGTTTTCTTGAAAAGCACCACAGCCATCCTCAGTGACACAGAGGCCCTGAGCTCTGACAACAATGACAAGCACAGTTGAATACATGCCAGGAAGCCAGTGTGAAGAGTTCATCCTGGAGACCAAGCAGCACATGTCTTCCTCTCCAGAGCCAGGAATCAATGCTTAATTTGAGAGCCAGAGCTTCTCCAGGAGAATCTAATGGTTCAAACAGTGACACATAGAACCCACAATGCCTCAATGCACCTCAACCCATTAACGCCCTTCCTTCTCCTTCTCCATGTCTCCATTTATGCTGGCAACTTTCCTCAGGTGAAACATTTATGCTCAGCAGCATGGTGATGTAATCCAGCTGGCATTAAGTTGACTACCAGTTTTTAATTCATAACATTGGTAGATCAGCCCAATGATTGGATTGTCAACACCCTAATCCTGATAGCACCTGTACAATATAAGTGATAAAAGGAGGCTTTTTTTCTCTCTTTTGTTATTACAACTGTCTTCCAGTAACTATTGTTCCTCTGCCATGTGTCACTCTAACTTGGAGTCAGCTGATTATGGACTGAAACGTCCACAAACTTCAAGCTAAACAAATCTTTCCCCATTTAAAATTGGGTATCTAATATTTTGTCTCAGCAATAAGAAAAGTAAGTAACATGATGGTTATTTTTTAAAGCTTAAAGTTTAAATGAAGAATGAAGAAACAGAGAGCTGGGGATTTAGTTCAGTGGCATAAGTGCCTGACTGGCAAACACAAGATCATGAGTTTGATTCCCAGTACCAAAAACAAATGAATAAATAAACAGACAAAAAGACTCACAATAAAATTATCAAAGTGGCTTTAGTAAAAAAAATGTAAAAATGTCCAATCCATAGAAATAGAGGTCTTTATTTTATCTTTCAGCATTAATACTTTTTAATACAGTGTTCATGGTATGCTTATTGGAAAACTTTAAAAAGTATATGTCAAAACGCTATCATCATTTTTTATTGCTATCATCATTTTTGAATATTAAAAATAGCTTCTTAAAATGTCATAATGAATTTTACAGCAAATTCTTGTGTATTCTAAATATTTATGATAATTATTCCTCAAGAACTGCTAGAGACTCCACAACATTTTTTGCATAGTATTCATTCTCATAGGTTTCTTTTATACACACCCCACATCTAAGGTTGAAAAAAATGTTTACTACCAACAAAGATATTTCTTGCTTTAAAATTAAGGGGTTGTCTTCACTCTGAAAAATTGTTCACACTCAGAGAAAAATGATCAATAATTACTTTTTCTCTACCTAAACTTCATTAATTTTTTTACAGACAGGAATTGCATTACTCTTTATTCTTCTCTTCTTAAGACAGAATAGCTTTAATTATATTAGGGCGTATTCTCCATTTTGTTGCTTATTTGGGTCTGTTCTCAGGAGAGTCACTCCAGTTCTTTTGTCATAAAACAAACAAGATGTTATTTCCAAAAACAAATGTGAAGAGCCATTTTTAAAGAATAATAAAAAGATTTCAGTCTGGAAGATAAGAACCTGCATTTTTAATAAGACATTAGAAGCACTTTTTTTTCTTTTTCAAGTCTCTATTTATGACAACACAGAAAAAAATTGTTTCTTTTCTCCTTGTTAAGTTATGCCTGAAAATGAAGGTATTTAGGGGTTTCAAATAGTCATCAATTAGTTATAGAATGCAACTACATGATTTTTTATCATCATCTCTCTTGTTTTTTACAGCTATATTTCATGCAAAGACATTTTAATGATTAATAGCAAGAGACTTCTACAAACTAATTCATTACCTGCTGAATCTTTTTACTGGTTTGATGCTGATATATTTTCCTTAACTTCCATAGTCACTATAGAAACAAAGAGAGGCACTTATTAGCCCATAATTCTCTTGCATGTGACTTTTACAAAGTCTGTTTACCAAATCACCAAAATTGATGCAACTGTTTCCAATTAATATTTTACTTCACTATTTGCTAAAATTTTTCTTATTTGCTTTATATTTAATGCCTGGCCTCCTGAAAGCTAAGATGATTTATGTGTTTCTTCCTTGTTGCTCACACTAAAATGAAAAGGACTAGAGTGGTGGAGGAGATGGTCTACGGCTATCAAATGTCATTTTTCACCAATATGGCTATGCTCTGTTCAACAAGTTGAAAGAAAATAATAGATGCATTATGCAAGAGTACAGTGCATTAGACTAGACTAGTGTGCTTAACAAAAGTATAAAATAAGGAGATAGAATTTTGGGGATGTAACATTGTCAACCTTTATCCTTGTCTTCCATTGCTTTTATATCTCTTCAAATACTACCTGTTCAATCTTATTTGACTGGAAGTCATTCTGCAATTTTTTCCATGTATTTCTCCTCACAGTGTTCTTTTCTCTCAAATGATTGCTAGGCTGAGATTCACCTGAGAACATAACTCGTGCTAAGTTACTCTTGATATAATGGAGGGTTAATGAATTTCTACCTTGAAGACAGTAAATAAGGACTACAATAATAATCTTCCTCATTTTAGTTCAAAAGTGTCACACTTTTGGGTATTATGGTGGGATGCCTTTTAAGAGATAGATCTTGGACCTCTTCTAGTACTCCATAAATCTCATCCTATGGATGACAACCAGCATGTCTTTAATTTTACTTACAGATTGATAGTAGTCACAACCTTTTTTTTCTATTCTTACTTGTAAAATCACAAACCTTATTAGAACTGAAACAGAAAAAGACCTGTATGATTTATTAAATATGACCTGGAGACATCCCCTCCCTTTCTTCTTCATCCTTATAAGGTGATTTTTCCTATTTAACAAGTTCTTAAGTACCTCAACAAAGAGGTCTGTGTTACTAATTTTACACATATTCTCAAGAGCTTCCTCAATACACTTTTTAATAAAATGAAAGAATAAGTAAGCCAGTAAATGACCATGTTTTTTAGCATTTAGGGGCAAAATGGACACTTTGAGTTCAGTATCATTTTCAATATAATACTCCATTCTATATCTAATTAGTGCTTGTGCATTGTAAGAAAAGGTTGAATTTCATGGGCTTCACTATTGCAGAGCTTCACTAACTGCTACACTAATCAAATCATTAGGCTGTACTCTGAAACTTACATATATGCTAGCAATATCATTTTAAAAATTTTAATAGCATGCATAAGCCCAAACTTATTAGATAACTGCTTGTATACTCAATTCATAGCACTAAATTTCGAAGTACCTTTCCTTATTTCTCACAAACAAAAGTTTGAAATGTCTTTTTATTTCAAATGAAGAAAATTCATTTTGTCTTTGTTCTTATTAACTCTAATAAAGGATGGGAATAGTTTTTAAATCCATTTTTATTTTTTGTTCCCTAACACTCTGATTTTGGTAACTTAAGATTCAGTTTGTATTATACCAAAGAAATTGGAAAATAGAAGTCAAATAAATCAAATATGCTTTTTGAAGAAAAAATATTTTCTGACATCAAGAACAATTTCTCCTCAGTAACCAAATAGGTTAGATTATATTATAAGTTGTTATCCACTACTTTAAAAATTACTTTTATTTTTTTACTTGACACAAATCACTACTAACCCTCTATCCACATTTTTGTCTAGGTCTCTTCATGCCTTTTGTGCATACCAACACATTTATGCACAGTCCACATTGTCAGATACTCAATGATCATTCTTTGAAGTTACTTTAACCAATGTCCTTTGTTTTCTCTGACTTTTCAGAATCAATCAGAGATATTAGAAATGTTCTTGACTGTCTGCTTAATTACTGGCCAAGCACTGCCTCAGAAATTGAAACAAGTAAACACACAAGATAACCAGAAAGTATCAATTGTCTTAAGAGAGGGTAAACAAGGAAGCAAACAGTATGTCTCCTGGATGCTAGCTGATATTTGTATTTAAATAAGTAGCTTTTAAAAGCCAATCAACTTTTAATGGAAAAAAACTAAAACAAAATTTCATAACAAGATGATGGGAGAATAAAAATAGTTAATACACTGAATATTATTATCTGTAATGTAGTTACTCAAGTACAAGTTAAGGTCATAAAATTTTTCCAATAAATATTAGCACAATCCTTACTTTTTTATGAATGAAGAGAGTTTAGTTAAACTATAACTTTAACTAGTATAAGTATACTATAAGTAAAGTATAAAGTATACTTTGAGTATACTTTAAAGTATACTTAAGTTAAAATATAACTTTAATTTTTTTCTCCCTATTCCCCTCCTTCCCTTCCCTTTTCCCCAATTCTAGTTTCCTTTTCAATTTTAAAAAGTGAAATAAATCAAACTCATATGCATAAACATCAGATTGTGACCCCATGTGAGGAACAGAAAGAGTAAATAAGGTCTAAAATGTGAAGTGACACAGTCAATGGTTTTCACTTGATATTTGGAGTTCAATTTTCTGCAGCATTTCTTAGCACCCAACAACAAAAGTATTATATATTGCTGCAATAAAAGTGAACATATTAATGCATCTCTAAACAATGTTTTAATCATCTGGACAGTATACACCAAATTTAGGCTTTGTGCAACAATTTACTGATATCTACTGAGTGGCCTCCAAATATCCGTAAAAGGAATAATATATTTCACATTTCTGGGGAAGATTTTGACAATAAAGACAAATTATATTGTCTCACTTGAAGAAATACTGCACTTATTTATCAAGTCTCTTAGATTTACAATGAAATTCAGAAATCTGGTCAAAGTTATGACTTGACAAATACTTGACAGAACATACAAATTACTCACTCATTTTTCTAACCCAATAAAAAACAGCATGTGCACTAATACATATTCCAAAAACTTCTCTATTTGAGTAATGGAGAGAGTTAAGCTTTTATTTTATTTTGAGATTTTGAGTGTTGAGCTTGGCAGACACTATTGCACTTTTAGAAAGAACAGTTGCTTTGGGAGTAGATAAACATTTTAATTGTTTTCTGGATTACATTTATTGTTACCATACCTATAATTCCTGACCTAATTTAAAGGGTGTACTGTTCAGTGCAAAGTAGAAAGGCTAAAGAAGAAATATTGACCTCAGGTTGCACTCAGTTATGGCTTGAATGAGAAGCCCCTGTACAGCCTTATGTACTGGTAGGTTGGGTTTTTGTGAGGTGGCTAGATTCAGTGTGTAATACTTGATTAAGTGTATGATAACAGGATCAACCAATAGTTGGGAATTCTCAACTTGGGTGTTGGTAGGACTAAAGAGCAGGACTGTAACTTGAATGGATTAAAAGGGAAAGGAAGGATCACCAGTTGCTGCCTTCTGCCTACCATGCCATGGACTGTTTTTCCCCTGAAATGCCATTCAGCCATTCCATTCTGCCATGCAGCTCTGCCTTGGAGTCAATGATCTATGGACTAAAGCCTATACAACCAGAAAGCTAAAATAAAGCTTTTCTTCTTTAACTTTTGGTGTTGTATAATTTTCCTCAGAAATAAGAATGTAACTAAAACACCATACAACACTACTTTCTTTGCCCTCTTTGGAGAATGATTGGAATCACTTAACGTACTGCGTTTACTTTCCCACATCTTATAAAACTGACCAAAGAAGGCAGTGTCCCACATGTATATTAGACAATGTTTAGCAGTACAATCAGTATTATGTGATCAGCAAATATTTTTGATTAATGTATCAAAAGAAATCACAAGAACACTGTACTTTTGATTCTCAAACTATAATTGGATTCTAGCCACCACATCTTAATCACAAAGTTGCAAAAATTCAAATGGCTTAAAACTGTGCAGGAGGAATAAGAAGAATAAAGGATCATGAAGCCCATGGTCAAGGATTTCATGTATTTTTTAAAATATTATTTTAAAGAGGGTAAAATTAAACAGAACAAAACAGATCATAAGAAAACAATGTAAAAATTTAAAAAAAGTAAAAAAAAGAAAAAGAAAACAATGTAAGAGACAGATTTCAAAGCACGACAACTGGAGATCTTCACTGTCTATCATGTTGTCTCTTGTTTTTTTCCAAATAGGTGTCCATCTCTTCACATACAATGAATTCATACAAAACAAAATAGTATTAGACTTATCAGAAAAGGATGATTAATGCATTTTAGGTCTTCAAGACTAGACAATAGGAGAGTCAACAATAGCTGCCATAATGTCTCTCATCTTCTTGAAAATAGTTGTCCATACATTCATGTATGTTGATATTAAACAAAACAAAACAGACTATAATCACTCTAAACAAGGAATAATAGTATTTCTTTTTTCATTTTAAAGAGAATTTAAAAAAGAGGGCAGAACAGAGCAGATCAGAATAAGACAACATAGGCAACACAGTATTTTACATTAAGACAACCGGACATTGGGGGAAGTCCAAAGATGGTGGACTGGTAGGTAGCAGGAGAGGGACCCTATCTGAGACAGACAGCTCAAATGCCAGAATAAAACACCCCGGAGAGACCCAAACAGAGAGAGATGGACTCTCTCAACACATGAAGAAACTAAAGTGCAAAAAACCACTTGAATATGAGGTCCTGGGGCTACCATAAGAGAAGCTAAAATCAGTGAGCACAGCACCCTCCTCGAGCCACCTGAATCCCTGCTGGAGACCTTACAAAGCGACCCGCACGGAAGCAACTGGCTTGTGCCACTGGAGTGTGGAGCTGAACAGCCCTGCATGCAGCTCCCCCAGACTGGTCCTGCACGTGACCCATCCAGAGGCACCATGAATCTTCACCACAGCCGCAATGAAGTCAGAGGTCTGTGAGCCCAGCAGTTCTCAGGGACTGGCATCAACACGTGGTGAGTGATAGGAATAAGACCCTCCCACAGGAAAGGGGAAACCGACTGGACATGTTGGATTTGAGCAGGAGAGCCTTAAATCCATAAGGAAGTGGCTTCAGTTGGTTGCTCCTCTTGCTGAGCAGATTGGTGGAATCTCCTTGGACAAGGCTGTGCCCCTGGCCAGGACCCAGTGAGTCACTACAAATAAATTCCCTGAGATAGGCACACATTGATGCAGTGAAGGCCTGCAAAGGTTGACTGGTCTGGAGGGGAAGAGCCAGAGCACACTGCTCATGCGTGAACTTTAATCTCTGATAACCAATTGAAGAGGGCAAAAACTCCTAGCCTAAGCCCACCAGAGGTGCCTTAACCAACAAGGAAAGGGTCTGGGAATTACATTGTATACTTGTATGGAAGGAACCAAAAACATGATGAAAGGGAGAAATAAGCAAAAAACCCCAGCCCCCAACCGTGAGAACATTGATCCAGGAGAGGTAAATACAAAAGAGATTGAGGGCAGCAAAAATGCAACATCAAACACAGCATTTGCAGACATAAAGAGTTATCTTCAGGACCTCGTAAGCAGGACCAAAACTGAAATATTAATTCAAATTAAACAAGAGATAAGTAGATTCATAAAAGAAAGGCTGGGCACCTCTCAAGAAGACACAGACAGAAGAATGGAGGAACACAAAAGGAGAGAAAAATTTAATGAAGAATACAGAAAAAGCTAGAATTCATGAAGCAGATTCAAAGAGTTTATCAGGAAACTAAAGATTCCATACAAAGCTGGCAAAATTGCTTGAAAGAATCCAAAGATAGACTATCAAAAAGTGAACATAGGCTTGCAATGTGTGATCATGAAAGGGAAGGTCTCTTAAAAATAACAAGGGAGCACGTAGTAAAGATACAAAGACTGGAAGATTACAAGAGGGTCCATAACTTAAGAATAAAGCCTGTGAATGAAGAATCAGGAATCAAAACAGAGGAATTACAAAGGCTATTCACAGAAATTATTAAGGAAAATTCCCCAAGCATAGAAAAAAGAAATGATATGCAGAGGTATGAAACATACAGAACTCCAGGCACCTACAACCCAAACAGAGCTACACCCAGACCCATAATAATCAAGATCACAGAAATTCAATATAAGAACAGAATATTAAAAGCCATCAGAGAAAAGAAACAGATCACCTATAAAGGAAAACCCATCAAAATCACAGCAGACTTCTCGACACAGACCATCAGGTAAAAAAGAGCTTGGAGTGAAGTAATTCAAGTGCTGAAAGAGAACAACCTGCAGCCTAGATTGATGTAGCCTGCAAAACTCTCTAGAAATTAATGGAGAAACAAGACACTTCCATGAAAAAGAGGAACTAGAAGAATTTGTGGCCACCAGTGCAACCCTACAAAAAATACTGAAGGACATTCTAGGGAAAGAGAACAAGAATATGAGCATTTCAGGAACCGTGGCAGAGAGGCCTCAGTGAACAGGACAT
>PVJX010027247.1:0-25057 GCA_004027295.1 Dolichotis patagonum | reverse complement strand
AAATTAAGGCAAAGTGAACACACAGTGAAGCTGCAAACAGAAAAAAAAGGATGGAATAAAGCCAATTGAGACAGTATAGTGAAATTGGCACAGAACATCACAGCAGGTCACCAGGACAACAGTAACAGGCAACATTGTATATCTCGTTGTCTTCACAATAGTTGTTCTTCTACTAGGTAGAGCAAAATCAAAGAAATACCCAACATTATAGAACACATCAACACAGAGTATTGAATAGAGCAACACCATTAATCAGGACAAAGCAAAACGGCGATAAAAATATCTGCCTTCAGAGATAGTAGAAGGAAACTCCCCCGACTTGCTGTACCAAATATGGTCATCTGCTAAGAGATACCCAGATCCCTGGATCCCAATTGTTAACAGGGGTGGGGGGGATGTGGTATGTTTGGATCTAAGCCCGCGCCCCGGTAGGCAGCAGGCTGCTTACTGGTTGGCTCGGCGCCCTAAGTTCCAGCATGGTGCGGTTCTCAGGAGACGCTCTTGCTTCTGGTTTCCCTGCCCTGGGGTGGCCGCGGCTCGCCAGACCACAGTCACTTTCCAGGGAGGCAGGCTGCTTACTCCAGGATGAATTCTTAATTTTTAGAATTCAGCTTAATGGTGCAACTTCACAGAATTTCAGCTCTTTTCTGGCCCACCTGCAGGTTTTCCTCACTGCCCAGGATGACACATGCCCTAGGTAACCCCGTCTGCACAGGGCTGCTTGCCTCGTGGCCTGCAAGGGCTCATCTTAGAGCATCAGAGCTGCAAAACTGTAAACACGAATGACAGGAACCAGACAGACATGTGAACACCCAAGGCAATGCATAGACAACTTTATGCAAATGTAATGCTGAGAATGAAAATTGTAGCCTGTAAACTTCGTTTTTTTTTTAAAAAAAAAAGAAAGAAAAGAAAATAGTGGGTTAAGTATGTGGAAATCAGGAAGTTCAGTTGCCATGCAAACAATCACTTACCCACAGTGCAAATATTTCAGGTCGCCTGAGTGACCAGTGTGCGTGGGGCATTGCTAAGTGCATGCTGTGTAGACCCCACCCCTGCGACGCCAAGCCGGGTCTGAGCTGCAGGGGGCAAGGATGGGTCTCTGCCCTGGCGCCCGCCTCAGCCCACTCAGCCTCCCGCCTCCGACCTCCCTGCCAAGGCTGCAGGTTATGGCCAGAGAGAACTGTGTGTGGACCAGGGCAGGAGAGGACCTCGATGTTGCTAGTTTTGCCTCATCTTAGGATTTTCATGTTTTTCATATTTGTAACCTGAATGCAATTAACAGGCAGGAGATGGTAACTGGCCAATCCCTAGGAGGACGGGAGAGACCCAAATAAGCAAGTGCAGGGCCGGAGGTGACCCAGATCTGCAGGGAGACAGCGGGGCCCTTGGCAGTGACCCAGAGACACAGCTTGGCAGGGTTACTTACTTTGTGGCACGAAGTCTACACAGATGTAGGGAAGGCTACTTGGCGAAGCGTGGAGAAAGGTTGCCGTTGGTGGCTCCTCTAGTTTGGAGTAACTTCTTTACCTTCAACAGAACATGGGCATTCAGTTGAATATTTCTAAAGAATATGCTTAGTTGAAACTTGTGAAAAATGCATGGTCTTTCAAAGTTCTTGGTGTTTTGTATTTTGCTCGGCCTGAGCCTGGAGTCTGACAACAAAAGAGCTTCGCGTCTGAGGAAGGCGCGGTGAGTGCAGACAGCACCACAGCAGCGAGGGGCTGCGTGGTATGCAGTGTGGCCAAAGGTGCCGTCTGTGTGACTGCGGCCCTGGGGCCTCTGCTGATGTCACCCACTGTGGTCCCAGCTCCTGTGCCATGCAGGCTTACAGATCTCGGTGGGGGATCTGCCTGCCTTCTCTCCCTCAAAGCCACCAGGCCCCTTACTGGGTCGACCTCTGTGTCTCTCAGCCTGCCTGGCTCCCTGCAAAGCCACCCAGCTGGGCAGGGTCACTAAGGGGCTCATCCTCAGCACTAAGTGGTGCCCCTTGGGTTCTTGGGTCAGGAGCCTCCCTGAGCACATGGGTCCCTTCCTGTGGCTTCCCACAGCTCCTGCAGAGGCCCGGCCCCTCTCCATGTGGCATGTCCAGGGCAGGCCTGTGTGTGGGGCTCTACAGAAACCTGGGCAATGAGTCTGGCTGCCAGGAGATCTGCAGGCCCCGTGGTACCTCGTGCTGTGGCCACTTCTGATGTCTCCCAGGGCCCAGCATTGCAGGAAACACGTGTTGAATGAATAAACTAAATGACCAACTTACTGCCAGTTCAGTGTGTAACCACAGCTGAGCTCTTCCTTCCTCTCTTCCTGCTTGCCTGCCTTCCTCGTAGTTTTGGGGTTGATCCCAGTGCCTTTTTACACAGCTGTATCTCTGACCCCTTTTTAATTTTGATAGAGTCTTGCTAAGTTGCTAAGTTACTCCAGCTAGGCCTGCACTTGCGATCCTCCTGCCTCAGTCTCCCAGAGTGCTGGGATTACAGGTGTGTGCCTCCACACTTGGCTGGGACACCTCTGTACCTGCTGGGCAGCCTAATGCCTGATGTCTGCACTGCCCCGGCAATGCCCCTGTGGCTCTCATCTGACCATGTCCAGTCCATGCTGCTTGGCCACCGTTCTGGGGCAAGGTGGCCCCTTCTCTCTGGAGCCCGAGGAAGCCCATCTGGTACCCAAGAGGTACCACTCAGTGCTGAGGATGAGCCCCTTAGTGATGCTGCCCAGCTGTGTGGCTTTGCAGGGAGCCAGGTGGGCAGAGGACACCGAGGTCTGCAGAGGAGATGCAGACACAGTCCTTGCCTCCCTGGCAACAAGTGAGTGCTTTCCCAAGGGTCCTATAAAAGGGGCTCACCGAGAGTCTAAGGTGGCCTCTGTACCCTGGGTCACTCCAGGCAAGAATAAGGAGTCAGAATCTGGCAAGTGTGGGCAGGAGGAGCGGCGACGAGCAGGAGAGGGGCCACTGGCTGGAAGTTTATGGAATAGGGTGTGGGTCACCATGGGCCCACAACCAATGCTTGAGCTCTGCTTACAGCTGCAGGAAAGCAGGTGTGAGGAGCCCGAGATGCCCCTGTTCTTGTCTCTGGCCAACAGCTTGGCCATGTGAGTATGTTGTAGACCTGGAAACTGTCAGGGAGACTGAGCACTACTTCTGTGTAAGGAGTGAGACTTGTATTCAAGCAGATGCCCAGACAGCATTGCATTAAATGACAGCATTGCAATCGGCTCTGGGCTCACTGGATGTGGTTTGCCAGCTGGAGCCAAGAATCTATGTTCAGTCCGGGTGATTCCTTCAGCAGCCACCCATGGGGACAATTGCTATGTCTTATGAATGACTGCCCCTCCCTCCCTTGTCCCCTCAGTAGATCCTGCATGGTAGGCCAGGGCTCCTGTCTTCTTCCAGGACACCTGTCCTGTTATGGCTTGGAGCCAGCTGTCCCCTCAAAGCCTCATGTACTCGTGGGTGGGGCTTTTATGAAGTGGCTGGAGTAGGGTGTGTGATGCCCAAATTGGTTTAGCATTGTTGTGAGTATGACTAATGGAATCCCCACCCTGCATGTGAGTGGCACCAACCAATAGGCTTGTAGCCTGGGTAGACAAAAAGGGACAGAAACAAGGCAGGCTGCTACTGGTGGACAGCAGCCCAGACAACACAGCAGATCTAGCTAAGAAAGGTCTGTTATCCAGGTAACCAGATAACCTGTTACAAGTACATGCCTATAATCTCAGCACCCTGGGAGGCTGAGACAGGAGGATCAAAAGTTGAATCCTAGCCTGGGCAATGTAGCAACTTAGCTAGACCCTGTCTCAAATTCAACAGTAAAAAGGGCTTAGGAAGCACCTTACTGCAAAGGCCCTGGGCTCCTCCTGGTACCAGGGCAGAGGTGTAGAGGGCACTCTCACACAGAAGCGTCACGTGGTCACTCTGTTGCACGGGGGTGCCCAGGGTTTTTCTTTCAGATGTGCCTGCAGCAAGCACCTTGGACTACTTTCCTGGGCACTGACCAGGGGTCCTTTCAGAGCCTTCTGACCCCAAGCCCTGTGTTCCCTTTGTGTCAAGCACCAGGGTCCCCGGGCAGGCTCGGGTTACCCTCCTCTGCATCAGGAGTGTGTTTCATTACCACCTGGGCCTGCTGGCGGGAAGACAGGCAGAAATGACCTCATGCCAAAAGGCTCTGTGTGCTCGTGACCCCAAGACCCAGGAGCAGAGCATGGGCAGGACCACTGATGGGCTGGAGGCAGGGCGAGCTGGGGACGTGGCGAAGGCTATGGTGTTTACCAGCCCTGGTGCAGGGCTGTCCCTTGTCATCCACACCAGACCCTGGGCAGAGGTGTCCCGGAGCGTGGTCTCCTCCCCACTGCTGTGGGTTCTTCAGTCACCTCCTCTTCCTGTGCAGAAGGGAAACAAAGCTGCAGCACCCCCACAGGAAGTAAGCCGTGCTCTTTCCTGCTTCACAGCTGCCCTCACTCCTTCCTCTTCTTTGGAAAAATATGCTTTGGGATGTATCCAGGCTGCTGTTCTGGGATGTATCCAGGCTGCTGTTCTGCAGACCTGAGGCCCAGGGCAGTCAGAGGAAGCTGCGGGATGAGGGAGAGGCCACCAGGGCTCAGCCCTGAGGGTACTGTCCTCCAGGGTCTGGAGCAGATGACCTGCCTCTCTGGTCCACACTGTCGGCACCTGAAGATGAGCAGAAATCCCACCTCTACCACTGCCATGAGGTGTTACAGACTGAAATCTCGTCCCCCATCCAGGAGTTGAAACCTCCACCCGTAGTACCTATGAATGCAACTGTATTTGGAGATGGGGCATTGTAAAAAGACAGTTAAAATAAAATCCTTGGAGGGGGGTCACCGATGCCACCTGAGTGGTGTCTTTACAACAAGATAGGACACAGATTCCACAGATGAATGCTGTAAACTCACAGGGAGAAGATAGTACCAAAGCCAAGAAGAGGCCACAAGGGGAAACAACACACAGTGCGAGGACCTGGGACTTCTGGCCTTCAGAAGAGTGAGAAATTGAATCCAGTTTAAAGCAACCGGGCTGGAGTATTTTCTTCTGGCAGCTCTGGGAAAATAATCTGTGAGATAACGCAGAACTCGTGGTGCGTGGTAGCTGCCCTCAAACGCTTGTCTTCATCCCCTGCATTAGTAGAGGGAGCCTCCCGAAACACAGCGCCCACCCAGGCCCCCTCACTCCGGCCCCACCGGCCAGCCCCCAGAGTGAAACAGACTCTGAATCAGACCTCAACTATGGGGCATTGGAAGACCAGCTCCATTCAGCGAAAGGCCAGAGGGCTACGGAGGAGCCCAGGAGTCGGCACCAAGGGAGCAGCCGTACGGGATCCAGAGAGCAGAAGGTCCTAGGGAAGGTAAGAAGTCTCCATACGCAGCCACGACCTTAGCTGCATGGGAGGCCAGGCGGGGCAGCTGGGACAGCGTCCAGGAAGGCAGACATCGGTCAGCACAAGGAAGGCTCTGCCAAGAGCAGGCTGGCAAATTCGAGGGCCTTTTCAGGATGTGGCAGATGAGGCTGGCACCACTTCTCAGAAACCACGGACAGGGCCTCAGACACAGAGCCCTTGGGGGTGCTGGGGCGAGTCGGGGTCCCTCTCCCCTGATGTTCTTGGTGTAAGTGGGTTTTACTTCATCTGAAGAGGGGTTCCAGTGTCATTTAAGCTGAACCCCGCTTTTGGTTGTAAAAGCACATGCATGGTATATGCAAAGCACAAGTACATTTGAGCCTTGTGGATTTGATGAGTAAAGAGGGCAGAAAATATACTGAGAAAAAATGGAATAAATATTTATTTTGTAGAGGAAAATCATAACACCTTGGGAAATGGAAAAATGCCTGTGGTACTCTGGAGCCTCAAAGTACAGGCTGTGCAGATACACACTTGTGTGAGCCAGAATCCTAAATTCGCTCTGTGTGACGCTGCCATCTCCGTTTTACAAATTGGGAAAAAATACTGAGCTTGATTTATCTACTAACCGCTGATCTATCCTGCGAGGGTTTGTTAAAATTACTCTCAGTAAGAGCCGACGCGGTAAAACCTGTAATTTCCCAACCACCGCCATACCTGAGATTTGGAGAGTCGGGATGATTTGGTGGCTGTATCAGAAACATGATTTTCATAGCCACAAATTGCCACGGAATAATGGAGGCTGCCGGTTCTAAGTGCCTCCCACAGTAGCATCTCATTAGCGCTCACCCCTTCATCGCCGCGGGAGGTGGCCGCGGGGGGGGGGGGGCTGGGGGACCCCAAGGACTCCAGCACCGGGAACTGCGCAGAGTCCAGCACCCCAGACCTCCGCACCGTGGGCCTGGGGCGCAGATGCCCCAACCCTCTCTGGTCCTGGTCCCGAGGGCTCCCCTCCTCCTTGGGGACCCTAACCTGGTCAAGGCCCCGGGCCTGCGGGATCCACGCCGGGCAAGGCCTGAGCCGCCTGGGAGCCGCGGGCCGAGTGCAGGGGGCGCCCTCTGGCCTCAGCCATCCGGGATCCC
Organism: Dolichotis patagonum; assembly: GCA_004027295.1. NCBI lineage: Eukaryota > Metazoa > Chordata > Mammalia > Rodentia > Caviidae > Dolichotis > Dolichotis patagonum. The sequence goes on along the minus strand of PVJX010027247.1, from coordinate 18,564 downwards.
CAGTTGGCGTCTCGGGGCGCGCGCCCCACTCTGCCAGTCCTGTGAGCTGAGAACCCCCGGGCGGGTCGGCCACGGACCGGACCCAGCGGAGACCGCCGGCGCCAGAGTAGGCGAGCGCCCCCGCGGGGACGCTGGGACACGACCCCGAGGCCACGGCGGCCGGGCGGGCACGCGCGGGAAGGCGGAGCGCGCCGGGCAGGTGCAGGCGCGCCGGCCTCCCATTGGCCCGCGTCCCCGGGGCCTCGCCCCCAGGCCCCGCCCCGCCCCTCCGCGCCCCCGCCGCGCGCGAGCCAGGTGCGGGCGCGGGGCCTCCAGGCGCGCGCAGTCTGCGTCCCGCACCGCGGGCGGGGCCGGGCCGGGCCGGGAGGCAGCGCGGAGGTCGCGCACCGATGCGGGGACCCGGCGGCGAGGCGGCGGAAGGCGGCGGCGCGCATGCGACCCGCAGGTACGGCCGGGCCCGGGGACGCCAGTGCGGGGCGGCGCGGGGATGGGCTCGGAACCTGGCCAGCCGCGAAGTCGGGGCCGCACCTGCATCCCGGGTTCCACTCCAGGCCGAGGCCCCATTGCCGCGGGGTCGCGGCGCGGGACCTACCCCTCCCCCAACCCCTTCCCGGAGGGGTGCGGGGGGGGGCGCGGGCCCAGGCACTGTCGGCTCCGCCCTGCTTGCAGGCGCTGGCGAACTGCCCACCCGCCCGCCGCGTGGGTGAAAGATGCATCATGGAGCGCGCCCGCGCCGTGGACGCCGTGGAGACTGTGGGGACCATGGACGCGTGTTCTCGGGGCCTCCGTCGCCGCAGGCCCCCAGGAAACCCCCGGCTGCGACCCTGTGGCTGCAGCTGGCGCTGTGCCTGGGCCCCGCGCAGCTCACGGGCGGTGAGTGACCCCCACCCCGCGCGCGACTGCGGGAGCCCAGCCCGACCCTTCCTCCAGGACCTTGGGCGCCCAGAGCGCCAGCCAGGTCCAGCGCCACATTCTGCCTGAGTCCCAGCTTGGCCCTTCTGTAGCTTCATCCCACCTCCATTTGGGTCAAGAGAGGAAAGTGGTGGGTTCCTGAGGCTGGGACTCGTGCCCTGCCCAGGACAAGGAGACCAGGTGGCCGCCTCTGGATTAGCGGGAGTTGCAGGAGCCCCCGTGGAAAGATGGGGGTGGGGTGGGGTCCCAGAAGGCCGCCGGCAGCTGGGCCAGGCGGATGGGAAGTTAACTTTCTCCGTCTTTGGTGGGTGGCGGTGTCTGTGCTCAGGTGGGCAGCTGTGTTCTGGAAGGTGGCCCGGCTGGGCCAGGTCCGGCTCAGAAGCCTCAGGGCTGCTCTGTGAGCCGGAAGTTAGCCAGAACTTTGGCTGCCCCTGTCTCTGGGGGCTCCGGCTCCTAGGGAGGGAGACAGACTGTCCGGCTGGACCTCAGGGCTTGGGGCTCCCTTGTTCCCTGTGGGCCATCATCCCTGGCCAGGCTAGATTAGCCAGTGTGGCTGTGTTCAAAGGACAGAATTGTGTTTGTGGAGCTGAGATACTGTTCATATGTAAATAAATGAGTGTTGGTTGGAAAACAAGCATTGCTTGGTATAAATAAACCATTTTCCTGTTTGAAAATATTGCTGTTTCACAGAAACCGAAAGTGAAGATGGAAAAATAAATGAGCGAAAATTAGCAAAAGCGGGGGAAGTGAAAACCAAGTTGCCTCTTAACACACAGTAATCAATACCACAGCCGTTCCACTTGGGCATTGGAAAGATCCAGAGCATAAGAGCCTTGGTCATGCCCGTGTCCATCAGGGTCAGGGAGAAAACGCTTCCTTTGGTGCCCCCCCCTTGTTTCCCAAGGATTAGTTTTTGGTCTTTGTATTTTTTTTAATCAAAATGTCTCTGAGGAGGCACTATCTTGCTGGAGGACACGATCAAAGGAGAAGCTAGACTGGCGTCTGAGTGGCCTGCCAAGTCTCTGCTCAGAGCCTGTGGCCCTCCTGGACACCAACTGTGCTTCGCAGGCCTGGGCCCCTCCTGGCCTCTCCATTCCTGCCTCCATTCTCTCCAAGCAGGTCCTTGTGGTCTTCTGGCTTCCTAGTCCGTGTCCCAGGTGGACATAGCTAGACCATGGTACTGGACTGTGGTGGCTGAAGCCTTGAAGGCAGCTTGCCCGCCTGGTCATCCTGGCTTTTCTCTCCCCTGCCTGAGCGGGGAAGGCTGGGCAGAGAGATCTTGAGCCTCAGCAGCTTGGAGGGTTAGTGTTAGGGGATAGGGCTGCCTGTGGGCTCCAGGCTTGATCCCTGTCCCAGTGGGCTCTTCCTGCTGCTCAGAGGTCAGCACCAGCCGTGCCTTGCTGGGGGCCCCTTGGCGAGTGTGTGCTGGCATATCACCGTTTCAGGCACCATGTGGGGAGCTCACGAAGCAGAGATTTCCTGTCTTGTTACAGAAGCCCACGTGGAGGGTCCAGGATGGAGCAAGTTCTCTTTCCTCTGACTGTGCTCCTAAAACACTGCCATGCGTCTGCGTCCACAGTCCCCGTCCCCTTGGAGGCCGATTCCCACTGCAGCTCTGAAGGTGGGGCTGAGGTCCTGCGGCTCTGATGAGTGCTTGCTGCAGAATTGAGACCTCACGTTGGTGAGCAACACTGTGCGAGACGAGGGCATTCCTTAAAATAATGTGCTCCAGCTCCAGACACTCTGCCGTCACCCTCAGTTACCAAATGCAGGTGCCGGAGGGAGAAGTCTCACCCGTGTCTCATCACCAAGGAAGAGACAGAGTGACGATTGGCCTCAGAGAGTGCTTCCTTTTCTTTCCCTCACAAGTGCCTGCTTAATAGACAGTTATGCAGTATGGATTTTCATTCTTGGTCACTTTCCCTGCAAAAGGAGTGTCACGGTGGTAAGATGTAATACACTCAGCTGGGGGAGCTGATGCGTGTGTGCAGCACAGGAGTCACAGAGAAGCTGGATGAGGGAGGGAAACAGAGAAAACCATCAGATAGAGCAGGGAGAGCTCCGTCAGGACCGAACGCTTTGTCCTAGGAAGCCGAGACCCAGTTCACTCCTTCAGCCTGGAGAGCTTTCCTGAGCCAAGCAGGCATGGGCTGGCATCGTGGTGCCATCAGGCTGGCTTATTAATTAGGATGAGGGCCTGGGTCGGGGCCACTGACATCAAGTTCCCTGAGGAGTTCTGGGGGTTCAGGTGCCTGCTGCCCCCGCATCTGTGTGGAGCAGGCTGCAGGGCTTCTCACTGCCCTGGGTCCCCAGAGCCTGCTGGGGTCAGCAGGGGTTGGAAGGTCCACTGGACCTGATGGGAGGGAGCCACACAAGTGCTCTGTGGGGGCTCCTTCAAGGTGAGTTCCTGTGTCCTCAGCGATGCTCTGCTGCTCCAGGCTTTGGGGTCTTGGGCCTTGCGTAACTCAGTTTTCTCATCTGTAAAAGATGATGTTTAGCCTAGGCCCAATGGTGGTGAACCTATGACACATGTGCCCCAGCGGGCTGTTTGTGTCATTGAAGGTCCTAAAAGGTTCTCCATCGCTGGCTTAGGGTGTTGGTTATGGTTGTGGGGACAGGAGTGGTATGGCGGTGGGACCTTAGCTTTTTCCTCCTTTGTGCAGGGAGTGCCCTGCCCCACCAAGCCAACTGCAAGCACCAGACCCCTCTGCCTTGCTCTCCATTCCTTGGCACTGAGCAGGTTTCCCTTAAAGCCAGGCCATGATCTGTTTCACTTCCCTGGCCATTGAATATCCTGCCTCATCCAGTTGCTGTAGGGTGCAGCCTGCATCTGGGTATCACTTCCCGTCGTAAGCGCCCCAAGGGCAAGAGCCTAACCTTTCTCTGTGCCCCAGGCTCCCAGAAAGCCCCCGACAGGAACTCAGTTGCTGCTGGTGAATGCAAGAGAAAGGTTTCCAGATCACGGGACACCCTTCAGAGTTTAGAGTACAGTCACGTCTTCACAGCGGCTGAGGTCACAACCAGCTGGAGGGCTTGGGTGTGTGGAGCAGTGGGCAGCTGCAGAGAAGCAGGGGGCACAGATGAGTGGGGGTGGCTCAGGCAGGCAGCCCTGGCAGGTGCAGATGCAGAGGCGGTGAGAGGTGGGCTGTGCCTGCGGGGCTTAGCAGGTGGCTGGGGCCCGGTCCTGGCTCCTGGAAACTGAGGTGAAGACCCTGCTTGTCCCAAGACAGGCTGAGGGATTCCAGAAGAGTCCCAAGGCCCTGACCACGGCCCCTCTGCCATTGTGCTTGGTTCTGTGGCTGAACCAAGCCCCTCCAGCCTGTTCTTGGGCCTTGGTGGGCACAGTCACCTGCTGTCTACCAGTTGGTTGGTATTTGTACATCCTGGCAGTTTTACTGGGGAATTTTCCTCATACGGTAGAGTAATGCTCCTTCTGAAGGAGAGCAGTGATAGGTCTGAAGTCCACAACTCAAACTTTGCTTTGCTTAGCCTGTCAGCGAAGTCTGCACGCCTGGAGCTCTGAACGTGTTTGCTCCACGAAGGGCCTCTGTAACAGAAGCAGCACCAGGACACCACTTATCCGCAGGGTGTGCTCTGAAGGCTTTGGGAACAGGAGGATTGCGGGTAATGGGTAGCAGATCTCTGTCTCAGAGGCGAAGTGGCCAGGCGGAGGGGATAGCGACGCTCTGGTTCCCGAGGGCCTTGGGAGCACAGGTGGCAATCTCTCTGCGGGGAGCACGCAGAGTGACAGTGCCTCTGACTCCAGAGGCCGGCAGACTTGCCACAACACTCTGCCTTCTGTGTGGGACTGAGAGACTTCAGGGCCAGCTCTGCTGTTGAAGCCACATGACCTTGGGCAGGTTGTGTAACTGTGACTCAGTTTCTCCCATGTGGATAACACCTCTGACTCTGGGATGGCGGCACACTCAGCCTGTGGTTTTGCTTTCTGTGGTTTCATTGCCCACTATGGTCATCGGAATGCATCACGTGGAGAATTCAAGAAACAGCTGGTCAGCTCCGAATTGCAGCCCTGTGCACAAGTTGATGAAGATGTGCCATCCTGCCTGGTTCTTCCTGCCTGGGTTGTGACTCATAAGCTGCGTAGGGAGAGGAACTCACATAGCTGTTATTACAGTATCTTGTTACAATGGCTTTGTTTCATAATTAGTGATGGCTGTTAATCTCTTCCTATGCCTAGTTTATAAATTAAACTTCATTGTAGGGATGTACATATGGGAAAAACAGTGAATTCTGAGTAGGGCTCAGTCCTACCCTGGGGTGCAGGCATCTACTGGGGTCTTGGAACGCATTCTCAGCGTGTGGGGTCTTTTAGGAATAACTGTCTTCTTCTCGTGTAGCTGTCTGTCCTCTTCGAGGGCCTGCTGTCTGTCTTGGGTTACACAGAGAAGATGCCTCAGCCCTGGCTTCTGGCAAAATGTACAAGTAAGGGGCATTTCCACTCAAAAGTGGAAACGCAAAATGACAGGATTATTTTTAATGTAGATTCTTGGTATTTGTGTCAGTGATTTCCTATCACTGGGCCAAAATACCCGACACCCTTAATTTAAAGAAGGAGCAGTTTATTGCGGCCTATAGTTTCTGGGAATCCAGTCTACGGTCAGCCGGGTCGAAGGCAGAAACAGCATGACAGAGGGTGTGGCTGGGGAAGCTGCTTACTGCATGGCCACCAGGAAGCAGAGCAAGCAGGGAGACGCCTTGGACAAGAATACACCAGTCAGGTCACACCGAGTGACCACCTCCAGCCAGGCCCCACCTCCTAACACTGTGCTTAGCCATGAACTCACCAGTGCCTAATCCACAGAGGAATGTAGACTCCAGGACCCAAGCCCCTCCAAAAGCCCCACCTCTGAATGCCTGAGGCTTGGGGGACACTTTAGATCTAACTGTAAGAAAGTGATGAGAAAAGTGATTTTGCAGACTGCTTCTCTTTTTCCTTATTTTCAAAGCTCATTTGGTTTTTGATAATTGAAATAATACGCACAGCAACAATAGGTATATTAGGTCATTGGGATCATTGCTTCTTACTTGAAAGAAAGAAAAAGGCAAAAAATAAAAATAAAAGCGGGGGCTTCTCTTCCCTCCCCCTTTCCGCAGGTCTGCAGGGCTGGGATCAAACCCCGGGCCTCAGACGCATTAAGTGTATGCCTTAGCTCTGAACTGCATCCCCAGCCTAGGATTGGGCTTTCTCATTTGTTTACCAACACAGAAACATTTCAAAAAACCCCAGGCAGCATCGAGGACAGAGGCACAAGCTGTGTATTCTTAGATGGCATTCAATGGCTGCTGGCCACAGAAGACTGGGAAAGATGAGGGAAATTAGAGCAGGCCGACATGGGATGGACAGACAGAGGTTTCTACGTCGTGGGATACTGATTGCAGACATGGAGAGGGTGCTGAGCCTGTGTCCACTCTGCTCCCCATCTGCACGGACACTAACTTACTTACCACCTGCAGTGTCTGTGCAAGCCCGAGTCTATTGTCCGTCCCCGCTTCACGGAAGAGGGATCTGAGGACACAAGCGATTCAAAGCCGGAGAGCCCAAGCCACTGCTCAGAGTGGAGAACCTGCCCCGTGGCTCGTACCCATTCAGTGGAGCCTGTGTGAGTGACACGCGGCTGGCCTGGTCCCTATGGGTGACGTCACACCGTGTGGTGTCCTGCAACTCTCCGCGCTATCTGTGCTGCACGCGGGGGCTGCCCTGGCCTGGCACTTTGCTGTTGCAGGCACTTGGAGTGAGATGGTTTGGGAGGTGTTTTATGGTGCCACCCTCTTTTGCCTCCTAACCCTGTAGGATGAGTGCCTTTGTCTCTCTGTCTGTCTCTCTCCAGAGATGTCCTCTTGTGGCTCCTCGGTGGTCAGGCATGGTGAGATTAGGAGCTCGGCCTATGGGCTGAGACGGTCTCTTTTCCTCTCCGTCCTTTAGGCCAGCCTTTAAATAAACTGTGTCTCTGGGTGTGGCGGACGTGGTCGCCTGATTAGCTGGCTGCATGTATGAAGAGGTGAAAGGAAAATGCTGAGACTCCTGAGCCTGAGAAAACTCCACAGCTATTTTTGAGTTAGGGACCACCACCCTGGGGCCACTCTGGCTCAGGCCTCTGTCCAGCAGGGGGCGAGCTTAAGGTGCCGGGGTCCGGGAGAGCTCGGCCCTGCGTTTCTTCCTCTTTATGACAAAACAGGCTGTGATGTGCGAAGAGGAGAAATTACCCTTTCAAAAAGAAAAACCAGTGGACACAATTCAGTGAGAGGCTCAGAAACTGGAATTAAGAGTGCCTTTAAAACAGCTTCTTAATTGGGCACTATAATGGGTGTGTTAATCTTAAACAAGGTAAACAGGCAGCATCAGAGGGGTCAAACAAAAATAAGTGTCATGGTTTGGAAACGACAGCAAATGTGGGAGCAGCGTGGCGGGCAGCTTCTGCATGCTGCACCGCGGGGGAGGACCGTGGCACATGGCCTGGGCGGAAAGCATGCGGGAGCATGTCCTATGTCTGTCCCCTGCAGGGATGTGTCCCGAGTCTGCCCAGGTGTGTGTTGGGGGGGGCGTCCCCGAGTGCAGGGCTGGGCCTGGGTTTTGGACATGAGTGCCACAGTCTGCTCAGCTGCATCTGTGATCTAATCGCTGCCCCCGTGGACCGAGCTTGCAGGGCAGGTGATCAGGCCTGGTGTCCTTAGAAATGAAGTCCCATTTCTGCTGGAGCTCCGTGGCTCTCAGCTCCTGGGGGTGTAACGAGGAAGGACCCGCGCACGGAAGGCTGCTCCTGCACTGTTTTCTCTTCTCAGGTAGTAACAAGGTACAGAAAGGCCACTTTTCAGGGACTGACTGCCCCATGAGACAGCTGTGGTCACGCGGGGTGGGCAGGTAAAGGGCATTCCTGACCCCCAGTGTCCACTTGCTGTTCTGACCAGGCTGATGCCCAGGCCAGTGTCTGGTTAAGGCTCTCAGTGTGCAGAAGTTCAAGCGCCCAAACTCAGAAGCTCCTGATTCTCTCCGTGAGATAGCAGACAGGATTTGCTTGTTTTATAGGAATTCAGCTGACTTACGGGGATAACCTGTGAGCAGGGCTTGGTGTCCTTTTCCATGGCTTCTGCTGACTCCTTCGGCCCCGCAGTTAGACTACACTCAAAAGATGTGTCCGAAGGCAGCGGTTCTGGGGGAATCTGCAGGAGGGTGGTTGGGGAAGACCACTCCGTCCCCACCCCGACCAGCTCTGTCCCCTTGGGAACATGGCTTAGCCACCACACACTGCGCTTCTTCTGTCCCTGTGCACCGGCCGGCGGGACGTCTGATGGTGTTGGCCAAGCATGACAAGAGTCATGGCCCTGTCTGCAGGAGCCCCTCTGCATAGCTGTGGGACGGCTCTGCACCCCACTCTGTCCCCGCAGCACAGCAGGCTGGGAGCAGGTGGGAGGGCCCCGTGGTGAGAGGGTGCTGAGGGTCACTTGTCATGCCTCTCCGTGGGCCACAGTTTCCTCCTGGTGATTCTGAGTTTTCGACGTCAGAGGTCGTCTCCTGGGTGAACCTGCGCCCCCACTTTCTTTTTATCGCTAGTGTGCGTCTGCTGTGCATCTCGACTGTGCTCCTCTTGGGGGGCTGGTGACTTCCTTTCCTCCCTCCAGCACCCATCCGCAGATCCCCTCCATCTCCAGAGCCTGCCTCCCTGATTCCTACCTCTCTTCTATTTTGCTCTTTAAATTACTGATACTTTGGGTTTCTCATATTAGGGAAAACACGCACCATTTAACCTTGTGTGTTTTACTTATTTCACTGTGGTCTCAAGATACCTCTATTTTTCTGCAGATGATTCTGGTTTATTATTCTTTATGGCAGTGTGGCACTGCCCACTGCCCACTGCCTGTCCACCCACCGTGTGAGTGCTGTGTTTTCTTCATCCTATTGCTGGACGTATGGGCTGCTTCTGAGATTCAGATGTTGTGAATGCAGGAGTGTGTGGGTCACCATGCTGAGCAGAGACTGTGCTGGGCTCTGGGGTCCTGGAGGGGTGACTGAGTACCTGGGGCTGAGCCAACATGCTGAATGCAGATCTTGGACACGGCCTTGCGGCTGTCTGTGCCTCTGTGTCCCTACAGCAGATCTGGGAATGCGTGAGATCGTAGGGAGTGGAGGGAGGGAACAGACCAGGTGCAGGGATGCAGGGAGGGAGACTCAGCAGCCCTAGAGGCAGAGGGACAGGGACTCGGGATGGCCTGGCTTAGGAGCTGCTGGCTGCCTGTGACAGTTTCCAGGGCAAGTCCCATGTGTCCTGCAGTGAAGCCAGCCTCCCTGAGTCACCCGAGTCGCCACACTGCCCATGACGTGGCGGGCTCCTTACAGGGTGACAGCAGCTGCATCCCTGCCGATGGATGGTCTGACTCCATTTCTCCCCGAAGGAGGAGGAAGAGGGAGCTGTAAAGGTGAGGGACTGCTGGAGGAAGTGGTAGTTTCAGTCTGTCTGTCCTTGGGCCCGGCCCTGCGCCGGGTCAGCAGGCCAAGTATTCCGAGGTCTGTGCCCCTGAGCCAGCCAGGCATGGGAAGCAGGCTGCTCACTGCCCGGGACGGCAGCTGGGCAGGGCTGGACAGGCTGGCGCTGGTGAGGCTGCCTGGGGTGAAGTTGAACCTGCAAGTCCTCATGGCCCTCGGTGGCCCTGGGGGTCCTCTCTGGGTGTCTCTTAGGGGACAGGGCTGCCTGGCGGCTTGGCCAGGTGGCTCCTGTGACTCATGCTGTGTCTGGAGGGAAGCCGTTGCAGCTCCTGCTGCTGTCACATGGGGCTGCCCCAGGCTGGAGAGGAAGCCACAGCCTGTGAAGTCTGTCCACTTGCCAAAAAGGCTGTAGTCCAGTGAGTGTACACACGTGGGTGTGTGGTACATCTGTCTGTAATTCATTGGTGGAATATTTTAGAGAAATGGAAAACAAAATTAAGCAGATGAAAGTCACACTGTCCCTACCGAACATGTGATGTAACCTGTGATGTTGCCTATGTTTGCTCACGGAAGTGGTAGCTGTTGTTAGTTTGTATCTGTTTTTGTTACTTAGTAACACCCCATGACATCTTGTACAGTCATCTGCCACACAGCTTTAACCCACACCCACAGTACGCTGCCTCGTGCCTGTCCTGGGACATATGCAATCCCTGTCCATGAGCCATGTGGAGTGGGCAGCACATCCACAGGGTCACAGATGGCTCAGCACAAGGCTCAACAACGCAGACCACATGGTGGGTACCTGGGAGGAAAAGTTCCTGGGGCCAGGTGCTCCTCAGGAAGAAGGGAGCTCTGCAGGAGGGTCCACGTGAGGGAGAGCTGAGGGCTTTCCCAGGAGATGGTGGGTTTTGAATGTAGAGGGCACAGCCTGTGCAAAGGCCCTGTGTCTGAAGATGCCACTGAACATTTCAGAACTGCAGGAAGAGCTGTGTGGGGGCCGCTGGCACCTTTGAGTCTTCACTGACCATGGGCAGCTCTGGTTCTCAGCTGTTGGTTTACGTTCTATCAGTTTTCCTGTGGATGTTTTACCTTTTATCCTTTTGTAAAACTCTTCACCTATCCCCCCTCCTCCTACTGTAGTAGTTGTTCTTACATTGGCACTTGCACTCTTGCCTTTTAAATTCTGCCCAGTTCTCTTCTCTGTGGTCTCTGCCCTTTGGCACCCTCCTTCCCAGAGTTTCTTGGCGATCTGAGGTTATTTGGCATCCGCTGCGTTGGTGTTTTGCATGTCATGCAGGAGCCCTTGGTCAGTCTGGAGACCCTGCGTCTCCAGATGGTGGGGACCCTGGCGTCACTGCTGCTGCCCAGGGCCACTGTTCCTCTGCGCTCCCGAGAGTCTGACCACCCCTCGAGGTCAGGGGAACCTCTGGGGCTGTTCCTGGGCCTTGACCACCTCCCCTTGGTGTCTCTGGGGCTTTCCGGGTGGTTTTGCCGCTGACGCCTCTGAGACCCGACAGCGCGGGGCCTGCTCCTCCCTTTCCGGGTGGGCTCGGCCCCAGGGAGCCGTTCTTCTAGACGGATGTTGCAACCGTCGCGTTAACTTCGTAGATTAATGGACGGGTGACACCTAGTCAATGCTAGTATTCCCCGAAAAAGCAGCAAACCTGTCTTTCCGTTGCTTTAAATCTCCTTTCAGGTCAGAGGCAGAAAGGGCGTTTTCAGAGCTGCCACTGCTGCCCTGAGGGCTCTGCTGCTTCCTCTGCAGACCTTGTCATCCAGAGCCAGGTGTGGAGGACACTGCAGCCCTCCTGGTCCCCTGGTCCCATCCACGGGGGCCAAGCGTGGCTGTGACTTGGAGAATTCGAGAGGGCAGGCTCGAGATGCTGGCACTGTCTGGGGGCTTTGCCTGTCACCCACCCCTTGCTAGCTCTGGCATGCCTGGCCGCTGAGTGGCACAAAGCCCAGGGAGTGGGACAGGTGACAGGGCACTGGGGGCCACATGGGGTCTGTGGCAGTGCACTGGTTCCCCTGGGCACTCTAAACAGTCTCTTGTACTCTCAGCCTGTGGGTGACAGAGGAGGCCTGGGGTCCCATGGGTGTCACTGCACACGGGGTTCCTGGGGCAGGGAGTGTTGACTTCCATGCTGTATCTGGAAGGCCCAGCCTGTAACAGAGCCGTCACCCACAGTCTCCTGCCTGGTGCGCTCTGTGGCACAGGCTTAGGGGTGGCAGGGGCACGGAGAGGCGTGGGACCCCCCCCAGCTCCGCAGATGCAGCGGCTCTGGTTGCAGCCCAGCCAGCAGAAGCAGAGCATCCTGGCTGTTTTCAAGCCATCGGTGCGCTCCCCTGGGCTGGCGGCCGCACGGTTGCTGACTCACGATCCAGCTCGCTGCTCGAAGCTTTGGCAGCCAAGGCCTAGACTGGCGTCTGGCTGTGTGTCTTGGGCCCCAGCAACAGAGCAGAGGCAGATGTGGTGACAAGCACAGCCAAGGGGCATCCAGGTGGACCCCAGACTGCCACGGCGCTTGTCACCTTTCTACTCTATCAGAAGCCTATAGCAGCGGCAACAAAAACAGAGCCCCTTCCCCGGAGCTCGCCAGACTGACCTCGAGGCCACTTCAGGACTTGGCACATCACACGCAGCGTTTGGCAGGGACGTGCTTTTGTTTTGAGCCAGCAGCATCCACACGTGAGGGCTGCCAAGGACACGCATGCCCAAGGGGGCCGGTATGTGAGGCCAAGTGTGTCCTTTGCTCCATGTTGGCTTTGCTTGGTATGTGGCACATTTCTGAACAGCAGAGGGGGAAGCCATGCTCCCCAGAGCTGCAGGCTTTGCACTGCCCCAACCTCTCTGCTGACCCAGCAGCTGCTGAGAATGCCACAGCCATGCATTGCTCAGGAGGGAGCCAGACCTCGCTCTCAACCCTGCTCCTGGTCAGCAGGGACCGAGCCTCACGACCAGCACAACAGCACAAGGAGCAAATGTGACTGCCACCTCCCTGAGACAAGGTGTACGACACCACAGCCTCCCTGCTCCGGATGCTCTTCCTGCCTCTCCCAGGGAGGTGCCTGGAGCTGTGCCACTCCAACCCCCTGGACAGTGGCCTTCCTCTTCCCTCCACTGTGTGTGCTGGTCTTTGGGAAGGTTCTCTGAGTCCAGGCGCAGGGCCGGTTGTCTGATTTTGCTGTGGGCAGCTGGGATGGGAATCCTAGCGGTCAGTCAAGCGATGGTGCCCAGGTCTCCCACGGTCGTCCCATGTGGCCTGGGCAGTGTGAGTATGTGGAGGTGGCAGTTTGGGACAGCTTCCTGCAGGGACTGAGTATACGAGGTACGTGGCTTGTGCAGTGGGTGGTGTCCTTGGCACAGGAGCCGATTCCAGTGGGCTTGGTTAGGCCCAGCAGCCCTGCCCTCCGCAACCCCGACCAGGGCAGCAACCAGCCTGAACTCCAGGTGTGTGGGCAGGGGGAGATGGCGTTGTGGTCTGGTCCTATGTCCACCACTGCTGCCCTCCCAGCCCCTCTGAGCAGAGAGCACCCACCTCTCCCATCAGCCGTGGGCCCTGCCTCTGCCTCACCCTTGTCCACTTGGAGACTGGTCCACGTGGGGTCTCTGTCCTCCTCACCAGCCCTCTGCTCAGCACCCAGCAATGTGGTCCCTGACCCCACCGACGCCAGCCCAGCTGGTATCACTGCAGACCTTGCACACTGAGGCCCTGCTGTGGTGGGTTCACTGCATTGTCCCCGCTCTTCACCGCCCTCAGCTGTGCCTGTCCATGAGCCCTCCACTCCCAGGACTGGCCACTCTGTCCCCTGGTGTTGTCCTTTGCTGTCCACTCCTTATCTCCTGTCTCCCCAGGGTCCTTGCCCTCCTCTCCAACCACAGTCTCCCCTGTGACCTGGCCCTTCGTAGTGGAGTGGCCCCCAGACCAGGCAGGGTTCCCTGGCCCGGGAAGGATGAGTGGTGCTTCTGGACAGCTGTGCTGAGTTGACCCCACGCCTCAGCTGGTGCTGGCTCAGTGACTTGGCCGCATCCCCCAAGGCCCCACCTGTCCTTACCTGCCTGGTCCCCTGGGCTCATCCCAAGTCCCCACCCCAAACCTCGAATCCGTGCTGGGGCAGCACTGCCCCCCCATCCTGACTGCATGCAGGGCCTGATCCCCACAGCCTGGGGGGCTGTCACTGAGGTCTGTTTGTTCCCCAAGTTCAAGTGTTAGAGACTCAGTTGCTAGTGGACAGGGCTGCAGGTGGGCTGGCAGCAGGCTATCAGGGCATGGCCTGCTGCACTGCTGTCTCAGGAGTAGGCTGGTCACTGGAGTGGCCTCGCTGCAGAAGCAACTCTGTCCCCTCTTGATCCTATGCTGTCTGGCCCTCTGCCCTGGTGCCCTCCCTGGCCACATTCCCTGCCCTGGACACTCAGCCTCCAGAGCCACCAGAAGGAATTTTCTTCTCGCTATTAATTTTCCCAGCTGTGGCTTTCTGGGACAGCAACACAAACATGGACTGGGGCCACCATTCCAGAGCACGTCCCTGGTCTGTGGTGCCACTGTCCGAAGGTGTAACTGGAAGTGAGGTGGACACCCTACAAGGAGCACCCACTTCTCCCACCTCCACTTCCACCTCCCTGGTCCCCTTTTGCAGCTGTGTGTGCTGCCACCAGCTGGACCCACTCCCTGGGCACAGTGGCCCCTCCTCGCTCCTCAGGACACTTCTGCTCCTCCTCCAACCCACTCTGAGGGGCCATCACCCTGTGTGCAGTGCTTACCTCTACCTCTGTCCTTGCCAGCAGGTGCCTGTCCATGTGACCGTCACTGTGTCCAGGTGTTCGCTCTGCTGCTGCACTTTGGGTCCAGCAAAGAAACCCGAAGCTTTGTGCTGGCCCATGTGGATCTGTCCTGGATAGCTATGCTATTTCCACTGACCTTTTTAAAGGCATGAAAAATGGTTCATGCATTCCCCAGGTGTCCAGGACCTCGCCGGGACAGGGAGAGTGGCTCTGCCCGGGACAGGTGGCCTTGGCAGGCCCTGACATCCAGCAGGGACGGGTGTCTTGGCCCGGCTTCCTTACTCTGAGTACCCTTGTTTTTGCCTCAGAATGATCATCCTTCCTCTCCCGACTGTGGCAGGTGACCATGGCCGACACTGGCAGCAGGGAGAGTGGTTCGGTGCTTTGCACACGGCCACAGACTGAGTACTTGGTGTCCTCGGAGCTGGCTCACCTGTGCCCTTGACGCTCCTGTGACCTGATCTGTGCCCCAACTCTTCAAGCTCCCCACATCTGTGGGCCTCAATACATCCTTCACCCATGCATGCGTCTGTAATCTTCCCTGCCGAACCCTCCATGGTGGTGGCAGGAGACAGCCCATCCCCGGCCTCGGCCCTCCACACCGAAGACGCATCAGGAGTGCGCTCTAGAAATGAGTCGGCTGCCATGTGGGGCACGGCGGCCAGGAGCTGGAGTGGGAGGCTGGAGCAGCAGTGGCCTTTCCGGTGTCCTTGTGGCCGGATGCAGAGATGAGCAGGGGCATGTCACCAGGGACCCTCTGAACCTGCAGGCTGGGTGCTCACAGGCACTGGGAGGTGATGCCGCGGTGGCCCTGGAGTCAGAAGGACCAGGCCCATGCACACCGGAGATGTTGGCGGTGTGGATCCCTGTGCTGGTTTCCTGTTTTCTAAACCCATTTCTGCCCCTTCCTAGGATGACATCCTGATTTTGATGGAGCACATCCTGTAGTAGATTCTTCAGTCAGGAGGTAGGAGGTGAATATTTTGAGTTTTGACTGTTTGAAGGTTTTCTTCCTCCTCCTCTCACACTTGGTAAAGCGTAACATTTTAGGTTAAAAATCATTTCCTTGGAATTTGGAAGGGACTGCTCTGTGGACATCCTGGTTTCTTGTTTCCCCCACCTCTCCCCAAAATTTAGGGCCTTCTGTTGATCTCTGGTTCTCTGAAATCTCCCAGTGATCCACATAGCGTGGGGGTTTTGTGTGTTTTATTTCTGGGAATTTTTCTTGTATTGCTTCTTTGATTATTTCCTCCTCTTTGTTTTCTCTCCCTTCTGGATTTTCTATAAGATGTTGGAACTCATAGATTGATCCTAAATGGTCTTACGATTTTTTCTCCAATTTCCTATGCCTTTGACTTTTTTGTTCTTTTTAGAGATCTCGTTCCTTAACCTTCTTCCAAATTTGTTGTTGAATTTGAGAGCCCTTTCTGTTTCTTGTTACTGTAGCAGACGTGGGTGCATTATATTCCCCACCTCTGAGGATGTCATCTGTGGAACTTTCTTTCTGCATTGTCTCGTATTTCTTCATGCTTTGCCTACCAAGCTGGGGCTCCCGTGCTTGCTCGTGGTTCTGCCTGGGATCGGAAGGGGAGGTCCGACTCCTGTGGGGCTGTGATTCCTGGGCATGGCTGGGGATCGATCAGCTTCTGTCAACGATTCTCTGGGGCAGTGGTGTGGGGTGGTCCCTGACTGTCCCCAGTGGGCATTTCTCCAAGGCTGGACTTCTGCAGGGTCAGCCTCCCCCCTGCTCGGGTGGAGTGGTTCCCTGGAGGTTGGGTGGGGAGAGAGGAGCAGGTCCATCACTCCTACACTCATCGGCCCTGCCCCACCCTTGGCCTGTGCCCCTGTCCTGCCTCCTGGGCCTCAGTTGTGAGGCCCCAGCCCTTCCCCCTCCCTAAAGGCAGAGGTACCCTTTGTGCCCTGGCTTCTCCCATTTTCAAGGAGGTTGGGAGGTTTGCTGACTGCACCTCAGCCCCTGCTGGGAACAAGATGTGCTTGCATCTCTGTGCTGGAGAGGTCCAGAAGGACCGGCTCTTCTCCTAGGCCAGGCCAGACTACAAGAAGGGGCCAAGGACCTCGAGCTGGCAGGGGCTTGGAGCCAGGATGGCAATATGGACAGTGGCCACGGCCAGCAGTTGGGCAGTGTCCACTCTGGTGCCCAAGCATGCACCCACCGATGGGCTGGAAGAGGCTGTGGATGGACCCCCTGGGGCAGCCCACCTTCTGCAGGGCCCACCTAGGGGCACTGCAGCCCAGAGGAGGAGGAGGGGACTCAGCTCTCGGGACCATACCCGGTGGCCCAGGGCTGCTGTGTGTGTGTGTTAAGGTAGTAACTGAGGACCTGCAGTGTAAAGGGACAGAGCCGGGAGACTGTGTCCGTGGGCAGTGAAGGAGAAAGGCTGGCGCTGGGCAGTGCTCAGGCCTGAACACAGCTATAGGTGTGAGCGGCAGTAAATACCCAGTGTTTACAAGAATGCTTGTCCAAGTCATTAATCTCTTGGATGCTTGGTGGAATTCAGGTGCTGTGTCTGGATATCAAGGTGCCACTTGTATAGACAGCGTAATAGTTCCCATAGATACGTGTGTGTGTGTGTGTGTGTGTGTGTGTGTGTGTGTGAATAAGTCGCTCGGAGCAGCCTTGCTCTGCTTCCCAGCAGCCCCCTCCAAATGTGTTACAAGCCATGTCTCTGGTGTCCTGCGGCCTCGTGCGGCGTCCTGACCGCTGCTCACCTCACTGCTGGCCTGTGCCCTCCAGGCCAAGAATGTGGCAGGTGTGGAGGGGGCCTGGCTGCACTGGTGGCCACCTGTGGCTCCACCCTCTGTGTGGCTCCAGGGAGCCTCCCCGAGCAGCCAGGGGCTTCATGGCGAGGGACCGGGTACCTGCGGGGACTGGTTAAGGACGTGTGTGCAGCCTCACCCGTCAGTCATGGTTAGTTATCTCATCACTAGTGACGTTTCCAGGACCACTAGGAGTTTTGGCATCACCCCTGGATGGGCTGTGGGAAGAGTAAAAGAGTCCCCACCCGGGGCTGGGGTGCAGGCTCCGGGGCCTCCTCGACCTGAGCCCTACATGGGGAGCAGGTGGCTTGGGTCAGACGGGGTCTTCCTGGCCTGTGCAGAGGGGCACTCGAGGTCACAGGTTGAGGCCTCGGGAGTGCTGCAGTATGTCCTTGGGCATCCACAAGGCCGAGGGTGCCTCAGGGGCCCCTTGGTCGGGCTCACCCGGCACGTTTGGACGCAGCTCAGCCGTGCTTTGCCGGAAGTGGCAGCTGTGTTGGCACACGAGCGCTCACAGCCAGCCTGGAGGGGGCGTGGTGTGAAGAGGAGGTCTGTGTGGGGACCTGGAGTCTCTCTGGGACACTGGCATTGGAAGGCCAGCGACCTCGGACGTGCCACCAAACCGGTCTGCGTGGCTGCTGCTGCTGCCCTTCGGGAGGCACAGCTAGAGCCCCGCTGGCGCTGGGCAAGGCGGTGGGGAAGGGGTTGAAGTCTCCGCGGAGGAGTTGGGAGGTGGGGGTGTGGACCGTGGCAGGCCAGCTGGGCCTGCAGTGTAGACCCCTTCGTGCAGCGCCTAAGGTGGGGGTGGGGGGCACCAGGGTAAAGAGCTCCCACTCTGGACAGCCCTGCGGCTCTCCCTTGCGAAGGGCGCCCCATTTCCACAGAGCCCCCACCCCCGGACAGAACCAAGACTGCGACAGCAGCGTGCGTCTCTAGTCTGCTGACTGAGTTGGTCTTTGTGCCCGAGCTGCAGGCTCCTGCCACTTGAGGTGCTGACGCCCATCAGCCACGTGATGCTGGGACAAGTAGTTTTATTTCTATTAAGCCAGGGGAGGGAAAAAGCTAACAGCAGTCAAGAAGACCGATGGTGCTGCTGTTGGCAGATTCTCCTTTGGCTGCTGACTCACCTGTCTTATTCCTCTGAGCGTGGACTTTATTTTCTCCTTTGTTGTTTTCTGAATCTCTTTGATTGAGACTTAAAATCTGATGAAAATAGGCAGCCAGGGTCTTTGGAAAGAATAAAGACATCAGACCTGGAAGGCATGTTAAGCAGGTGAGGGACGGGAGGCTTGGGGAATTTTCCGAGCAGAAAACTTTTGTTTCTTAGCTCTGAAGAGAGCAGCCGTGTGTGGACTGTGGCTCCATCAGAGACGCAGCACTCAAGCCGCGCCCTGTTATAGCTCTCCCAGCTGCTGGGCCAGTGTGCTTCTAATTTATTGGCGGCAGTGGAGAAATGGCAAAAACCACCCCGCTGAGGATGTGCTAGGAATCCAACGCATGTGATAGTGAGGCTGAGTGTGAGCTGCTTCTCCAAGAAAGGAGAGTAGATGGGAGCAGCGTCCATGAAGGAGGACAGCGCCCTTCATCCCCCCCCCACCTCCATGCCGCCCAGTCTTCCTTCCCTCTACCCCATCCCTCCTTCCATCCTTCC
>PVJX010027246.1:0-25039 GCA_004027295.1 Dolichotis patagonum | reverse complement strand
TATAGTCCATTTGAATTTTTTAAATACTGTAACTTGAAGAGACAGTGATCTTTTTTAAAAAAATATCTAGACAAATTAACATTAAGTAATCATACCTATTTATTTCAAAGATGTCTTCTTGGGAAATGTTAATAAGAAATTGAAATAATAAGAAGAAGAAATTGAAAATTTTACTGGGTTTATAACTTGGAAGTTTTGCTGATTGTGTGTGCCTACATCCTTTTGTAACGAATGTAGCAGAGACAATCTCTGATAGCTTTTGAAAGAGGCAAAGAATGAGAACCTTGGGACTTCCGCTCTCATAAACAGTGACAAAGTGTTTCATCAGGTTTATTCGGCTTTAAGGGCAAAGTATCCTGGCCTCTTCTCCAGAGAGCAGTAGTTTCAATGACTCCAGGGACAGAGCCTTTACTTGGAAATCAACAAGCATACCCTGAACTGACAGTAGCCTCTCTGTGTTTTACCTTTTAATACGAACTAATACTTTCTCCCATTTTTTCCTCCCTACAAATAAACCAATATAAAGAGTGAACTATAATACTCAGCCCACTAACTTCTCTATTTGATATTGCATCCCTGATGCGTCAAGTCCCTAGACTAATCTTTTATTTGGGAATAGAGCTTCTTTCTTTTACCAGAATAAACAAAACTAGAAATTTCATCTTAATAAGGCAAGTATACCCTCTGCTGCAATTTCAGCTATAGTAGACGATCATTCTGTGCATCAATTTTGTTTTCTTGGAAAGAAATGCATAGCTTCTGTCTCGCTGTATACAGTAAGATCACTAATCCACCACTTCTTAGGAAAACCCACCTATAAATGAGTGAACACAGGCACATGTGCAGCATAACATAATACTCTGTAGAAATATCTAGAAAGGGAAACTTAAGAACATTCATGAAGAATTTCAAATCTAGGAAGCCAATAATCTAATAGATTTTTGAAATGTTTAATAATACATTAGCCCAAAGCAGGCATGTTAGTTCAGCAACCTAAATTATCATTATCTTTTCATTCTTAGATTTCTTTCCAGGAAGTCATATATATAGACACCTCAAAAGTAGTAATATGGAGAGAAAAATGTAAACATAGAGAATTTAAGTTATCACCATGGTATACAACTGAGGTAGAACAAACAAGAAGAAAATGAATTTTTATCCCCACACAAACACTCCAGGCGGACAATACTGCTTATTCTTTAAAAAAAATTATCCATCCATGATAAATCCACTTTTATTTTTGAATAAGTTTTTGAGAAGGAAATAGGTGATGAATTTAGGAGGAAAATATGTTGACCACACTAGGAAAAAAATTTAAAATGTGCATTCTAGAGTTAATTCTGACTCTCTACAAATAAATCAATAAAGTCGTGGTGCATGGTTTTGTTACTGAAGGACCCTGATCATTTTCATCAGGATTACCTAAAGTAAATGTAAATCATTCGGATTTCAGGATCCCGTCACAGAAATCTGGATTTTGTACACTCTCTAAGTACTCCCTGTAACATGGCAACCATTTCAGGAACACTTTACTGCTTTTATATTTAATGATCAACATATGAAGCATGATGGAAAAGTATGGTGGTGAGTACTTAAATTTTTTTTTTAAATTATGGTAAATTACACATTGCTCTTAACCACCCTCAAAATGCTTTCCTTTGCTTTAAGTGCTTATTCCATCATTCTTGAGACTCTGAAGCAGTTTTCAAGGTCTCCTTTCAAGACTGTCTTCAGTGGTGCCATCGTGGCTGTCTCAATGTCCTGAATCCATTTCAAATGTTTACTTTCTGTTATAATTTTGATCTAGGATGTCCCTTCAAAGGCTCCTGTGTTCAGGGCCTTTGAGAAGGTGATTGCTCATGGGGGATTCACCCACCGAAGGGTAAACTGTGCTGAAGGAAGTGAGGGCCGGTCCCAAAAGGGGCCACAGCGACATGACCTGGAAGGCTGCATCGCACTCCAGGTCCTTCCCTCAGCCTTCTGCTTTCCGGCCTCCATGAGCAGAGCGGTTTTCCCTCACCAGCCTTTCCACTGCACCACTTACAGACTTGAGCCTGCGACAGTAGATTCAAACTTCTGAATCTTTGAGACAAAATAATCCTCTCTTCCTGTAAGCTCTGGGCCCCAGCAACTAAGTGACTAAAACACCATTCTTGGGACTTAAAATACTCAGTAAGTCATGCTGTAAACCTCATTGGATGTTTGTGGCTCCACTGACAGAGTGTAAGCAGGGTGGATTTATAGGGGCCATTACAATTACCATGTAATTAAGATAGAATTACAAGATAACGGCCATGTAATTACAGTGTAGCATCAAGTCACAGATCACAGATCATCACAACAGATATAATAGTATAATGAAAATGCTTGAAATATTGAAACAATTACAAAATGCAACACAGTGAAGGAAGCATGTGCAGCTAGAAAAACAGCACCTCCGAATCAGGGTTTCTCAAACTTTCAATTTGTAAATGACTCATTTTATCTGTAAATGTAATCGAGTGAAGCACACTGAAACTACTATATCTACACTGATGCTTGACTTATGAAACCAGAGAAGCACATGGTGGAAAAACTCTTAAAACACTTGACTTGTTTCCTTTGAAGTCTGAAGTTATGAAATCTAGCTACTTAACCCCAAATAGAAAATATTTGAGAAAAAAAAGAGATTCCAGTGGCTACTGCCTTACCATTTGGACTTTGATGCAGCAAAACAATGCAGCTCCTGTTATCCTTCTCCAGAAGCTCAGTAAATATCACAAAAGGCAACATGGCTGTAGATGTTTTAAAACATGACTGTCCGCTGGGTCAGTGGTGCAAGACCAGAAGAAGATGGGCTGTTTGCTCAAAGAAGAAGGTCATAAGAGTTTAGCTACAGGATCAATGGTATCACTTCATGTCAGGGAGCTGTAAGGGAAGTGTAGTTCTAGTGGGGTGGAGGTAGGACATGCGTTCATCTAAAGACATGTATGTGCCTCATAAGTGACAGGTTATAGCTAAACATCTGCTGGAAAATGAACTTATAAAAAGTATTATATCAATGACACAAATGAAATGAACATTTACTTTCCAGTACTACTCACCACTCTTTCCAGCTTCAATCTTGAAGAAACAAAGACAGGAAAGAGATTAGCAGAAGAGAAGTCGGACAGCTGAAAAAATAGTAAATGACAGAACATTTTCATAACTGGTGCAGGTCTTCAAGGATGAATCAAACCCCATGCAAGGCTGGGAGAAGGAAGAAGCAAAAAGCAACCTTTGAGATGAGTAGAAAATGGAAATTTTGGTTTGATAAGACTGATGAGACTATTCTATTATCTGAAAGTAGCAGAAATATCCTTCAGAAACACTTGGGAACTCTCCAGAGTAAGAAAAGAATATTTGACATTGCATAGTTGAAAGCAAAAGATAGAAAAAAAGAAACAGAGATATGCATTTTTTATATCTTTATGAACTCTAATGCATTATAATGTCTTTTCACAACAATTATTACTTCATAATGTTGTGGTAGGAATATCCAATTTATGTATGAGCTTAATCCAACATTCTAATTAAAGGTTCAAGAAATTAATCTTATTTTTAAAAATAATTTGCATATAATCCTTTGTTTTCCCCTTTCTTCCTAATTATTCTTGTACTTTATTCTATTTTGTAAGTCTGGAAAGACAGAAATTTGAAGTATGAAGCTATGAGCACTGAAGCTAGGACAGAACTCATGATACCCCAAAGCTAGTATGGTTGATTTCTCCTAAAAAATCTGTTTTAAACAAAAATTAGCACATTATTGTGGTTTTATGAAGATACAATTTACACAAATGTGTAGTCATTACCTGAAATATGAACATATTAGCAAGATGTGCAAAGGATGACTGTGGTTGATAGAAATTAGATGGAGACAGGACTGGGCCAGAGGGTCCTTATTAAAAGTCACCTGTCAAGGAAAGCTATCCTCCATATTGTAGTTGCTGCCTCACTACACACAGCTGCTGCACTTACAACCATAACTCCTGAGCAACTCAGCTAATATAATGAGCAAAACCAGAGGATGAGAAGAAACAATTGCAGTAGAAAAGATAAGTTAAATAGGAAACTGGAAAAGAGAGATGCAAGAGGAAGGTTGAAAGAGGAAGAAACTGAGGGAAGTCAAGCACAGGCTATCAATGAAAGAAGCTGACTCCACAAAGCACGGGCTTTTAATCTGGGTGTCAAATGAAAGAAGTCTCCAATGGAAGATTTTTTTTCCTTAAGGAAAAAAGAATTAAAATTTTAGATGCACTGTGGAATACAATGTCCACAAATCACATAATCTGTTTAAATTTAAGGTTCAGGCAACTAGAATCAAATAAAAAATTCAATTCTCCAGTTGTACCAGCCACATTTCAATGACAAGAGTCACATGTACATAGAAACTGCCATATTGGATGGCACAGAACCCTTTGCACCACTGCAGAAAGTTTTTTTGGACATTGTGCTGTTATGGAACTCTGGGGTCCACTGAAATTCAACTACTTTGAGGGAAGAGTAGATTAAAAAAATAGTTCATGTAAGAAGGAGGAATTGGCCTTGGAGAGCACTAGCCATTGGTCGAGTATCTTAGTATTATTAAGTAGGGAGGAGAGAATTCACTGTAGCTACCTTCATATGCAACCAGAGATGGGGAGGACTGTACAGAGAGGGATGTGTGAACTGCACTATGAAAACTACTCAGACCATTGGAGGCTTCTATGGCCCTGCTGTCAGACAACATGGAAGCTATTTATTTACCACATCTTCTTTTGTTTACTCCACTCTTCCATTCATAGCAATTGTAGTTTCAGACTCATTAATGATGACTACCATCAGGACTTCTATAAATTTTCTTTTTGCAGTTACATTTCAATGATTTGTTGGGTCAGTGGTAGTATACTAGATGACGTTGAATGAAATCACCCAGCCTGATCCTGGCCCAGCTGAGATCAGCCAGACAGAATACACTATATCACCATCTTGAGTCTGTAGGAAAGGGATGTTTGATGGTAAAAAGTTGGCTTAACACTTGGTTTATATCCCCCAGAATAAAAAGATTATGGCAATAACTTTAAAGACAATGGGGTGAGCAGCCAGCACAGGCAGAGAAAACAAGCCAGATCCACATCTGCACGGAAAACGTAAGGGTCACATATAATTAGTTGCTGAGTTGACCACCACCACGAAAAGGCTTGTTTCCTGCCAGCAGCCAGCAGGAACAGAGAGACTCAGAGACATCCACTTCCATCTTCCAGCCATCACCATCAAAAGGCTTGCTTTTTGAGGGCAGCCAGCAAGAGGAGAGACAAGCATTCAGGTAAGCCCCGTGCACCCTTAGGTCATCATTGGAGACCCTTGCTTCTTCACAGTAACATCATCTACTGGGAGAATGAGACAAATACATCCCTGCATGCCTTCCACCATTGCAGGAGTCTCAGTGTAGACATGCAGGCTGAGAGAAAAAGCGGTCCTACCACCAGGCACCTCTGGCCACTGGAGAAGCCACATTATAGCTGCACAGGTCTGGAGAATCCCACCCAATGCCCAGCTACCTCCCTGGAAGCCTGGAGTCAGAGGAACTCAGGTGCCTGTCCCATTCCCCTACACCACAGAGGGGCAGCCAATATGGGATCCCACAAACAGCTTGTTGGGAGGAACCCAGGCAAATGTCAAGATGAAGGAGCAAAAGGCAATCTCAGAACTCAAGCCCACACAGAACAAGTCTGGGAGATAGAGTCTTGGAAGAAAATATAAATCAGACATCTGAAATCTCTAAGAAGATAACAAATGAAGTAAAGAAACAACTTCATGAGACTATAAAAGCAATCAGATCAGGAAAAACGTCTCAGGTAAAAAAGAAATCACAAACATAATGAAAGAGTTCTTCAGCATATCTAAAGAAGATATAGATAAAATTTTTAAAAGAGGAGCATAGGAAAATGATGGAAACTTTAAATGAACAATGTAGAAAGGAATTACAGAGCATGAAACAGATTTGAAGAGATATCCAGGAAATTAAAAAGTCAAGCAAAAGCTGGAAAAACTGCATGAAAGAGATGGAAGATAGACCTTCAGACCTTGAAGACAGGATTTCAGCTAGCAATCATGAAAGGAAAGTTCTCAAAAATAGCAAAGCAGAAAAAATTTTTTTAAAAAAGGAGCCAGGGATTTAGCCCAGCAGTATTAGTCTTGCCTGGCAAGCACAAGCTTGTGAGTTTGATCCCTGGTATCAAAGAAAGAAAGAAAGAACCAGGAAATAACAATTCAATGGATGCAAGACAATGCAAAGAAACACAATTTAAAAGTCATATGTATCAGTGAAGAAGTAAGGGTCAACACAAATGAAATTAAAAAGTTATTTACAAAAGTAATAGCACAAGAAGTCCCAAACATGGGAAAAGGATCTGGCATGCAGAAAAGTGAGGCATATAAGACTCCAATTGGCCATAACCACAGTAAATCTACACCCTAGACATATAATAATCAAGATTCCAGAAATTCAGCACAAGAACAGAATATTAAAAGCTGTTAGAGAAAAGAAAAAGATGGCATATAAAGGAAAGTTAATCAGAATCACAGCAGATTTGTCAACACTAACCATCAAGTCAAGAAATGTTTGTAGTGAAGTGTTTCAAATCCTGAAAGAAAACAACTTCCAACCCAGATTGAAGTGCCCTGCAAAACTGTCTTTCAAAATTGATGGGAACATAAGATACTTCCATGATAAAGAACAACTAAAGGAATTCATGACCACCAAACCAACCATACAGAGAATGCTAAAGAATATTCTAGAGAGAGATAAAGATGACCATGGCTCCAGGAACTGCAACACAGTAGTGTCACTAAACAGGACAGACAATTGAATGAAGAGGAAAAGTGGAGGGCCAACAGCAAGAGGATAGCATGGCAGAAACAAACCAATGTATGTTGGTTGTAACCATTAATGTAGATGGCCTCATCAGTTGTAACCATTAATGTAGATGGCCTCATCAGTTCAGCAATAAAAAGAAACACAGGGAGAATAGATCAAGAAACCTTCAGTGGTTAAACAGGAGCAATAGTGAAGCCCCCTCCAGAAGGAGAACCTTGGCAAGCTTGGCAAGAGTGTGGGTGAGTCCCTCCTCCACATAAAGAACATCAGGTAGGTTGAGGAAGGTACCAATAAGGCCTCCCCCAACCTGGTGAAAATCAGAAGGGCTTATGAGACACTCAGTGACACAGTAGGGCCCCAGCCAAGACAAAAACTATAGAAATGGAGATCCAGTAACCTGGAACAACCTGAAGATACAGTAACAGCAGGAACTAAGGGTTGATTTACATCAATACTCCTAGGCTTGTCAACCTAGGAAGAATATAGGACTCATCCAACAGGCCCTGAATGGGGGCAATTCAGGTGACTGGCCCACCTCTTCACTGTGGCACCCAGCAATTGAACATCAACCACACAGTAGGAAACTAAAATAAACACTACCAACAGTTGAGACTAGTGGGATTGAAAGACCAAATATTAACCCAAAAAGGGAAAATGGCAAAATGAAAAAGCAAAATGCAACCTCAAGCATCTAGTCCATCAGGAGCAAGTACAGGAGACATTGAAATAGAGGACTTAAAAAGTCACACACTGGAAATCTCTGAAAATATAGCAAGTGAAATAAAAAAACAAATCCATGAGGCTATAAAGGAAATCAAATTAGAAGTAATCTCTCATGTAAAGACAGAAATAACAACCTTAGAAAAGGAGTTGGTCAGTGCAGCTAAGAAGAAAGAGATTAAAAAGTACAGGAGCATGGGAAACTGAAACCTTGAATGAACAATATAGAAAACAAGCAGAATCCATGAAACAAACTCAAAGAGATGTCCAAGAAACAAAAAATTCTACTGAAAGCTGGCAAAAGCATTTAAATGAAGCTGAGGATAGAATTTTGGACCTTGAGGACAGGATCACAATTAGCAATCATGAAAGGATAGAACTTTCAAAAATAACAAAGCAGCATGAAATGACAATCCAGCAGCTTCAAGATGATGCCAAGAGAAATAATATAACATAAATAGGAATCAGTGAAGATGCAGGAGTCAATGCAAATGACATGGATAAACTATTCACAGAAGTAATAGCAGAAAATTTCCCAAGCATGGGGAAAAATCTGATATGCAGATAAGTGAGGCATATAGAATGCCAAACAGTCACAACCAACATAAATCTACACCCAGACACATAATAATTAAGATCCCAGACATGCAACATAAAAATAAAATACTAAAAGCTATTAGAGAAAAGACACAGCTCTCCTATCAAAGAAAGCTCATTAGAATCACGGCAGACTTTTCAGCACAAACCCTCAAGTCAAGACGAGCTTGGAGTGAGGAATTTCAAGCCCTGAAAGAAAACAGCTTTCAATCCAGATTGATGTACCCAGCAAAACTTTCATTCCAAATTAAGGGAGAAAAAAGATATTTCCATGACAAAGAACAACTGAAGAAATTCACATCCACCAAACCAACCCTAGAAAGAGTATTGAAAAATATACTAGATAGAGATAAAAATGACCACAGTCTCCAGAAAAACAACAGAAAGAAACCACCAGGCAGGACAAGCAATTAAACAAGGGAGAAAATCAGAAAACAAACAACTAGAACATCACATGGCAAAGTTGAGCCATATCAGTGATAGCCATAAGTGTAAATGGCCTCAACTCATCTATTAAAAAAACAGGTTGACAGAATGGATGAAGAAACATGATTACACAATATGCTGTATTCAAGAAACACATCTGACTCAAAAGGAAACTCATAGATTGAAAGGATGGAAAATAGTATTCCATAGAATAAGAATCCAGAAAAAATCAGGGGTAACTATTCTATTTGCAGACAATGTGAACTTCAAACCTAAAATGATTAAAAGAGACAAATAAGGTCATTACATACTTGTTAGTGGAAAAATTCAAGAGGAAGAACTAACAATTATAAATATATATGCACCAAATACAGAAGCACCCAACTATATAAGACAAATACTAATGGACATGAAAAACCAAATACACAAGAACACAATTATAACATGGGACCTTAATACTCCATTGTCATAAAGAGATAGATCAACTAGACAAAAAGTCAGCAAAGAAATAATAGAACTGAATCATACCTGTGAGCAATTGGACTTAGTAGATGTTTACAGAGTGTTCCACCCAACCACATCAGAATGTACATTCTTCCCAGCTGTGCATGGGACATTCTCCAAAGTAGACCATATATTAGCCCATAGAACATTTTTAAGTAAATGCAAGGGTATTGAAATTATCCCATGCATATTATCTGACCATAGCACCCTGAAATTGGAAATTAATTGCAAAAGAAATGGCAAAACCCACATAAATACATGAAAATTAAATAGCAACCTTCTTAACAACCAGTGGGATACAGATAAAATTAAAGAAAAAAATAAAGCAATACCTACCATTCAATGAAAATGCAGAAACAACACACTGTGATCTGAGGGATGAAATAAAAGCAGACTTAAGAAGGAAATACATAGCAATAAATTGTCATATCAAGAAAACAGAAGGAGCACAAATAAACAACATAATGCTTCATATCAAGCTTCTACAAAAAGAAGAGCAAGTCAAACCCAAAGCTTATATAAGAGAGGAAATTGTAAAGATCAGAGAAGAAATTAATGCAACTGAAAATAAAAAAAAAATACAAAGAATTAATGAATCAAAAATCTGGGGGGGGGAGTTTGAGAGAATAAACAAAACTGACAAACCTCTAGCTAACCTTGTCAAGAAAAAGAAAGAAAAAACCTAAATTCACACAATAAGGACTGAAAAAAGGGAAATTCCTACAGGTCTCATGGAAATTCAAAAGATCATGGAAACCTACTTTGAAAATCACTACTCACATGGCATGGAAAACACAGAGGAAATGGACAGATTGCTAGAAACATATGAACTACCAAAGCTAAACCAAGAAGATATAGCAATTTTGAATAACCTATTATCAGCTATTGAAATTGAAAATGTAATTAATAACTTACCAACAAAGAAAAGCCCAGGTCCTGATGGATTCATGGCTGAATTCTACAAGAAATTTAGAGAAGATCTGATGCCAAATCGCCTTAAACCCTTCAATGCAATTGACAAGGAAGCAATCCTCCCTAAATCTTCCTGTAGGCAAGTATTACCTTGATACCAAAACCAAAGAAAGACCCAACCAAAAGCAGAACTATAGACCAGTCTCACTAATGAACATTAATGCAAAAATTCTCAATAAAATACTGGCAAATAGAATGCAACAAATCATCAAGAAAATTATACATCACAACCAAGTCAGATTCATTCTGGGAATTCAGGGATGGTTTAACATATGCAAATCCATAAAAGTAATACACCACATCAACAAAGCCAAAAACAAAAACCACATGGTCTTCTCAATAGATGCAGAAAAAGCTTTCGATAAAGTCCCAACACTTGTTCATGATAAAAACCCTTCAGAAACTGAATAGATGGTAACTACTTCAGTCTGACAAAAAGCCATCTATGACAAACCAACAGCCAATATTATACTAAATGGACAAAAACTGAAAGCTTTCACTCCAAAATCAGGCACAAGACAAGGATGTCGACTATCACTACTCCTGTTCAATATAGTTCTGGAAATATTAGCCAGAGCAATCAGGCAAGAGAAAGAAATAAAAGGAATAAACATAGGAAAGGAAGAAGTTTAATTATCATTATTTGCAAGTGACATGATACTCTATATAGAAGACTGAAAAAACTCCATTGAAAGAATACTAGAGGCAATAAATAAATTCAGCAGTGTAGCTGGATACA
The DNA here is from genome assembly GCA_004027295.1 of Dolichotis patagonum. Classification (NCBI taxonomy): domain Eukaryota; kingdom Metazoa; phylum Chordata; class Mammalia; order Rodentia; family Caviidae; genus Dolichotis; species Dolichotis patagonum. The sequence continues at coordinate 14,204 of PVJX010027246.1, read as the reverse complement.
AAGTCAATGCTTAAAAATCAATAACATTCCTGTACACAAACTTACTGAGAGAGAAATTAATGAAATATCACCTTTCACAATAACATCTAAAAAAATAAAATACTTAGGAATCAACCTAACCAAGAATGTAAAAGACTTATATAATGAAAATTATACTACTCTAAAAAAGGAGATTGAAGATATTAGAAAATGGAAGGACACTCCTTGCTCTTGGCTAGGAAGAACCAACACTGTGAAAATGGTCCTACTCCCAAAACTCTTATACAGATTTAATGCAATCCCAATCAAAATATCATTAACATACCTCACAGATCTAGAGAAAATACTCCTAAAATTCATTTGGAACCAGAAGAAACCTAGAATAGCAAAGGCAATTCTGGGTAGCAAAGGCAAGGCAGGAGGCATCTCAATTCCTGACTTGAAACTATATTACAAAGCTACAGTGATAAAATCAGCATGGTACTGGCAAAGAAATAGACCTGAGGACCAATGGAATGGATTAGAAGATGCAAGCACAACTACAAAGACACTCAGCCACCTGATAATTGACAAAGGGGCTAAACATGTTCACTGGAAGAAGGATAGCCTCTTTAATAAATGGTGTTGGAAAAACTGGCTTTCCACATGCCAAAGACTGAAACTAGACCCATGCCTATTGCCATGCACAAAACTAAAGTCTAAATGGATCAAAATCTAAATATTAAATCAGAAACACTAAATCTACTGGAAGGCAAAGTAGGTAGAAGTCTTCAAGACATAGGTGTAGCCAGAGAATTAATGAACAAAATGCAAACCACACAGGAAACACCTCAAAGAACCAACAACTGGGATCTCATATCATTGAAAAGGTTTTGCATTTCAAAAGAAGTCACCAACAGAGTAAAAAGAAAACCCACAGAATTGGAACGAATTTTAGCTAACAACCCCTCAGACAAAGCACTTATATCCAGAACATATAAAGAAGTGAAAAACATCAAGCACCCAAATTCAAAGACCTTCTCAAAAAATGGGCATCTGAGATGAACACACATTTCTCAGATGAAGATATACAAATGATAAATAAATACATGTAGAAATGTTCACCATCACTGGTCATTCAAGAAATGCAAATTAAAACAGCATTGAGATTTAATTTCACTCCAAAAAGAATTGCTGTCATGAAGAAATCAACTGATAACAAATGTGGAGGAGACTGTGGGGAAAAAGGAACACTTCTCCACTGTTGATGGGAAATCTATGGAAGTCAGTATGGAGAATTTTCAGATGGCTAGGATTGGAAGTTCCTTTCAATCCACTATTCCCCTCCTGGGTATTTTCTCAGAAAAACTGAAAAGGTCATATCACAGTGATATATGTGCACCAATATTTATAGCTGCACAATATGTAATAGCTACATCTTGGAACAAACCAAAATGCCCTTCAAAAAAGATGAAAAAGATGTAGTATTTTTATACATTGCAATATTATTCAGCTATAAAAAGTATGATCTTGAGGCCTTTATAGGTTAATAGAGGCAACTGGAGACTATCCTCATAAGTTAAATAAATAAGAATCATATTTATAAATATGGCATTATATCTATAGTGTAAAAAAGTAATAAAAACTGTAGGACTAATAAGGCCCAAAATGTGTAATCACTATTGTAAAAAAGAAAGGGAAAGAAAGTGCTCTAAAGGATATAACTACCTGTATGCTTAAGTGTGCAAGATAGATGACCATATTACTAGGTTTTGTTGGATCACTCAATAGAATTATTTCTTATGTAACTGTTTGAATTTCCACTTTTTATGCTTTAATTTTGTAACTTGAACAACTATTTCTAAGATGACAATATGTAATTTGTCAACTAGTGATCTCTGAGTGTTTATTGTTTTTGAAATTGTGTATTATTTCTTCCCGTTTTTTCTGTTTTGCTTTTTTTCTCATTAAAGAAAATTTTAAGAAATAAGATCCATCAATACAATGTATAAAAGAAACACATTTAACTTGAATGTAAATTCATAGACTGAAAATCAAAGGAGAGAAAACAATTGTTCCATGTGACAGGAGACCATAAAAAAGCAAGTGTGACCAACCCATCAATCACAGAATAGTATGGTATTTTCATGAAGTGAAAAGCTACCCCACCATAAAGTAGAATAATCTCAAGGATCTTGTAAGTAAATTGATGCAACTGGAGATCATGTTCATGGATGAAACAGTTTGAATTCATACAGGTGAATTCTAGCATAAAAAACTGAAGGAGTTAGTGGGATCCAAAAACACATAAATGCAATAAAAGTGATAGGGGGAGGAAAGACCTAGAAGGTGGTAACCACTGTTAATTTCTTATTGTCTTGAATTCTTGTATTGTTTTCACAATTTTGTTAGGTTTGGTTTTGTTCTGTCTTGTTTTGTTAGATTTTACTGTGTCTGATGGTATGGACAGCTATTTTGAACATGTATTATGGTAATCATGATGGGTTTCCTATTATCTTGTTTTAAAGTCCTATAATGCTTTCATCCTTTGGTTTGGTTTTATTCTGTTGTATTTTATTTGATTTTATTATGTGTGATAGTGTGGACAAACTGTTTTGAAGAAAATGAGACATTATAGTAACCAGTGTTCATTTCCTATTACCTAGTTTTGAGGTCCTGCAATGCTTTCATTCTTTTATTTGATTGGTTTTAGTCTATTTTCTATTATTTGATTTCATTATGTGTGAAGATATGGACAGCTATTTTGAAGAAAATGAGAGACATTATGGTAACTATTGTTGATTTCCTATTATCTTGTTTTGAAGTTCCATAATGGTTTCATTCTTTCATTTGTACTGATTTTATACTATTTTCTTTTGTTTGATTTTATTGTGTGTGAAGGTATAGACAACTATTTCAAAGAAAACAAGAGACATTATGGTAGCCACTGTTGATTTCGTGTTGTCTTATTTTGAAGTCCCATGTTATTTGCATTGTTCTGTTCTGATTTGCTTTGTTCTGCTTTGTTTTATTTTGTTTTATTCTCTTTAAAAACTTTTAAACAAATAAAGACTGTGGTATTTGTACACAGTAGAGTGTTACCTGCTACCAAGAAGGATAAACTTGAGTCATTTGTAGGAAAAAGAATGTACCTTAAGACCATAGTTAAGCAAAGTAAGCCAGACACAAAACCTTAAGTATCATATGCTCTCTTTTTCATGAGAAAGCTAGTTTATAAATAAAAGAAAAAGAAAAGGAAATAGGATCAAAAGATGGAGGGAGAGTGAGTGAGGGAAGTAAGTATATGAAAAAAGAATTCAGACACGTTGTATCCTTGTACCAACTCCCCATGAGAAAAGTATTACAAAAGTATACTGATAAAAATTAAACAAAAAATCTCAATTTAACAATCAAAAACTTGTTACAGACACACACACACACACACACACACACACACACACACACAGCATACAGCCATCAAAAGAAGAATCAACATCCAGAGATCCTTGATCCCAAGATCCTAGGTAGAATCCATCCATATCTGGCAGTATGCTATTTGATCAGAAGTTCATGAAATCTGTCTCCTTTGTAATTTTATGTCCTTCTAGAAAATTCTGAGTTTCCATTTTCAATCTTTTGTTGGAGTTTTATGAGATGCTTAAAAGATACATGTGTATTTTTTTTAATTTTTATGGTGCTAGGAGTCAAGTCCTGGGCCTCACAAACAGTAGGCAAGCAACTTGCTTCTGAGCTGTGTACCCTTAGCTCTCTCTGTGCAGTTTCTTTTAAGATTGGAGGACACGAGTGCAAGGGTTAGTTCTCTAAAGGTTTATTGAAGTGTTTGGGGCTAAAATTATCTGATGAGTTTCATTCTGAGGAGTTTGAAGTGTAGTTTTACATGGCCATTTTGTCTAATAGTAAATCAGGTCTCCAGACCAAAAGTCATGGAGGTTCCTGTGGATTGTTTTCAGAAAACACAGCTTAGTCTTTTTGTATAGTGCACTAAAACTCTATATTTGACCATATTCACCTTAAAAAACAAGATGGTAAAAAATAATAGGTGAGTTCCACAGTGGGACAGGTGGTGAGCCGCTCAAAGGAGGACGGTGTGTGGGTCCTGATGGGGAAGACTTAATGGCCACAAGGGCTGAGTGAAGTCTTTGACCACATCAACCGAAGTTTTTTAATAGCTCTGAAAGTTTCATTTTTATGGACAATACAATTGCTGTTGAAAAGCAAAACCTTAAGCATCCCTTACTTACTGTTCAAGTGTCATGGGTAACCAAGTCTCTATCAACAAACAAGTGTGTGGGCAATATCCAAGTCTAAAATTTCCTTGTTACTGCTTGAGTAGCTACTTTACAAGGAGAAGAGTTTTTAGTCACCAAACTTAATAAGAAAAGAGTCATAAATCCAGAAGTGCAATGTCTGAATATAATCTATTGTCCTGTTGAGTTAGAATCCTCCAAATTATCTCAATATCTCATGTCCACATAGAGGAAATGTTTATTTATTAAGTCATAGAAGACAGTCTCTGTGAATTTGTCCAGAACAGGGTCTAAGGCATGGCAGCTTTCATTAGATTATATGAAGTTTCACCCAGTTGAAAAAACATATTTATCTATTGTAAACTTTAACATACAAGGACCCCAAATCCCCCACACTGGTAACTGGCTGAAGAAAATTACAAATTATGATAGAAGACCTATGATATTGTGTGATTATTTTGCTTGATCTCATAGTTGACATAACAGATCTAGTATAATTGGATTTTATCTTTGGTAACTTTGAGAATCTTACATTCCAACATTATCAGCAATGATGACAATGCTGGAGAGAGTGATTTCTGCAAAATTTCTACAAAAAAGAGTGCAATAGAATGATTTGATTTTATCTTACAGGATATACATAAAATGTGTGGTGTATGAGAGTCCTGAAGAATCTGTAAGTTTTTAACCAGGTGTCTTTAAGGTTAGGACTGTGCAATTGAAGTAAGAGAATGGTCCTCTAAGCCTTTAGAAAGCAGCTCTGTGTGGGTTGTCGATTTTCCCGAGAGAATGAAAATAGCTGAGGTGGCTCTGGACGCAAAACCATTAGAAAGAATGCTGAGCACATAGTCACTGCTGTAGAGGGAGCAGTTATTTCTATGACTGAGACTGAAATGGTGTTAAAATCGATGTCTGCAAAGAAGTGAAAAGACACAATACTGCCAACTTCCCGTGCATCCTGTCAAAAGCAGTAGCCACATCCTTTGGTCTTATTACAAAGATATTACAAAGAGGACAATGAGTTGTTTCTGTGCATGGAAGGACGGGCTGCCCACTCCCACAGCCTCTTTTCCAGACCATGCTAGGCATTTCCATAGAGGAGCAGCAGGGTTGGTTGAGCCCTATCAGGGTACAACCACCCTTATGTAGTCCACATCTGAACTTTCTTTTGCCACGAAGGAAGCAACTGAAGACAGAATCCAGGTGTAAGAGGTTGGTAAGGAAGACATTAAACTATAGGTAGCTGTAAAGCCATTCATTATGCACCAGTTAGGAACTTGTATAAGTCTGGTGAAACAGATCGTGCTCAAACACAACACATTACAAGAAGCATATTTATTATTTACACGTAGCATCTGGAACTAAAGAAGTCTTGGTTCCATGGAAGGCAGTCCCCTGAGGCTTAAGTATGTTACCCAGGGTGGGTCTTATCTCAGCTGGGAATGTCAGCCCACTCTGAGCTGCATCTAAACCTCTAGGGTCACATCAAGCACCGGAAAGCTGGAAGAAAAATGTGCTGCCCCAAAGGGAAAAAGAAACAAAGTGTCCTTACTCAAGATAGAGGGACAATAATAGGTCTCGGTTTATTTCAGGCAGCTTCTCGCTGCTCAGAGCACAGCAGTCCTGGCACATTCCGATACTCTTGAGAAAAGTGAGTGAGGAGACGGGGAGGGAAGAACCAAGGTCGTTTCATGGCTACTTGAAGAACTGTCTTGCAGTAATCAATTCGTGCTGTGATCCTAATGTGTGCCTTGAAATTCATATTTGAAATGATAACCATCAAGGTGATGGCATCAGGAAGATGGGACTTTGGGACATGGATCCCCGTGAACAGGATTAGTGTTCTTACAAGACAAGAGAAAGAGAAAGCCCTCGTCCTTTCTATGGAGTGAGGCTGTGCTGAAAAATATTCCAAGATGTAGTCCCTCACTCGATACATAATTTGTAAGTGACTTAATCTTGGGCTTCTTACCCTTTAGAATTATGAAAAATAGATTTGTTACTTATAAGCCACCTAGTTTATGGCATTTTGTTACAGTTGCTACAACAGGATAAGACACTGTGCCATCACCAAATTCCACACTAAGGCTTCTCCTGGGAGTTCCAGAAGGCCTGCCAGGTGCAGGTAAGAGCAGGGCCTTGCTAACAAGTATAGTGTCTTCTCAACAGATTGGCAAGGAGAAGATCTGCAGCAAGCATACTGACTACTAAGAAAACCCAGAGAGACAGGAAGTGGCTAAGGAAAAGGGGCTAAGGGGGCGTGCAAACATTTTTGTTACAGAAGCAAATAATGAAAGAGCAATATTTACAAGTAAAACAGTGCAGTCTCAGTATCAACAAAAAGTGGAACATTCTGGTTTTGAAATCTTGTGGCAATTTTTCTTCTTTTGGTGAAGGCAATTATTGGCAGACCAGAGCAGCTACTCACTACAAGGGACATTATTCTGTCGGTCAGTTTGTGTTCTCTTTTTAGATACTGTCATTTACTCCAAGATAGGGAAATTGGTCTTCAAAGCCCTTTTTCCTTATAAGATTGATTAGAACCTTTGTGTACACTAGACATAGAGTTATCTTAGTCCTTGATTCTCCTAATATTTTAATGTAAACAGTTATTAATTTGTTCTATATTTTTTGGACTAAACTATCTTCAAAGTATTCCAGAAGCCCTTATGATTCAAAAATGTGCACCATGTCATCCTATGTTTTACTAAATCTGCCAACTCACATTTGAGACTACTAATAAAGAAAGTGGATTAGGAAGCTGTGATATTTAAACACTTATGAAAATCAAAGAATCCCCAAAGTTAGCAATCACAAAATTCATGGGTAGCTTCAGTCTGTCCCGTAAAGGAACTGAATTATGGTTCATCTTTTTTGCAGGTAGGGCCTGAGATGTAGCTAAGAGTCCTTACCTTATTTTTATACCCTTTTAATATCAATTTACAGACAAATTTTGATCCATATATTTTATATTAATCAATCTGATCATCAATCCATTCTCCTTATTCTAACAGAAGTTTAGAATTTCTGCATCCACAAGGATATGAGCTAGTCAACAGACACCAGGGAACCCCAGATTCTGTATACATCCCAAGGGCAATCCTAGATTCTTTAGTAAACTTTTGCCTTTCCTTAGAAGGGTTTATAAAATGTTTAAATAAATTATAAAACTCTTGTTCTTACCATGGCTTAAATCTATAGACCCATCAAATTTGACAATAATTTCTAACTGTTAGTTGATAATCAACACCTAAATACTATCCATGCACAAAATGACAAGCTAAGCTCTCCTATCCCTGGACCTCCGAACAGAGAGCCATTATAGCATCTCTAGTAGACCATCCTTGTGGAAGTAGCATAGGCTGAGCATAAGAGGGACCAATCTTGATCTAAATCATAACACCGAAAACTAGAAGAAAACTAACCAGAATGATTAGTGGCATAATCCAGTAGAGGGGAGCAACTTTACCTGCAGGAGACGTGTGCCAATGTCTACGGACATTTTGGTTGTTGTACCTTGGTGGGAGGTATGTTTGTTTTGTTTTTGCTTTTGTTTTTGTTTTTTATTTCTGGTAAGTAGAAGCCAGTCATGTAGCCAAACATTTTGCAGTACACAGGGCAAGGGTCCACAGCAAAGAATTACTGAGCCCCAAATTTTAATACATTGAGTAATTCTGGAATAAGGTTTGTGCTAAAAATAATAGATATGAAAACTCTCTGAAGCACCTATTCTGGAGAAAGAAGACAGTATTTTTAATGCATTGACCAGAAGGGGTCATTCAGAGTTTACGTAGGGAACTGACTGATCACAAATGATAGGGAAGCATCATCATACAGGTTAGTAGGTGTTTCTCAAGAGGACTGTAGAAGAAGCAATAGGAGTTAAAGTCATATTCAAGGCAGGGCTGAGAGGAGCAGCTATGGGAAACAAAGGCAAGAAAGAAATGCACTTTTCAAGAATAGTGTGATCCACACAGAAATGCATGGGAGTAGAAATATTCCAAACCACAAGCTGATTTTGCTTAATGGAGAAATTTTGGTCCATTATAATAATTAAGTTAATTGTACTCTGTCCAAAGAACTTGTACTATGAGCTATAACTTTCAGTACTGGCCTGGTCAGGGCAGTAATATTGAGGTGGAGGATATAAAGCATTTTGTGTCTCCTTTCAAATTATATCACAGATTTTTAATTGAGCAATTTTAACCTCACAGCTTCTTTCTTAATTGATCCTTACAAACTAAAACCAAGCTGAGTAGGGTTCTTTTCCATGGTAGAATGGCTCCTAAAACAAATACGCAGCTAAAAGTAGTTATGGGCAAATTATGTGGAATATAGATAGTCTAGATTGTTTGTCCTGTTTGAATGAAATCTGTAAAGACTGCCTGCTTTTATTCAGATGTACCGAGGCAAGTTTCTTTGAAAAATGCTTTCACATACAAACATCAATTCCTCATTAAATCGACATGTTTTTAAATGTGCCTCCACTAACTGTTTTTCTAAGAGTGAGACTAAAATGTTGGAAGGAAATTTAACAAATTTCAATAGGTGAAAAAGACTTCCTATCACAACTAGGCAGAGCAAATGACATTTTCATGAGTGGAGGCCTGCCATGGAAATACTTTGAACAAAGCATTTCCTACAAAGGGAGCCGGGCAAAGACTGAGGAACAGAGATATGCATAAGGGGAAGCACAATGCCTGTTAATAAACAGACCTGTTTCTTTTTAATGTGTAATCTTTTAGCTTTCTGCCTGGATGATGTTATATAAGGCCATCATAATCAACAAATTTCACTGCTGCTGAGGAGAAGAGGAAGTCTAAACACATCAGCAATTTCTTAAGAAAGTGCAAATGCCAAACAAATCAGGAATTCATTAACTCGATGGTGCTGACATTTCCCAGGGGCTTTTGGAGAACTGAACCATTCATTCTTCAATCTTCACCCAGAGAACAGGGGGCTCGCTGATAGTGTGTATGAAGTGTGATTTTGTTTAGACTTTTTAAAAAACATGATCGCTTGCACACTCCTCCCGTCAGTGTTTTATTGGATGTGACCCAGGCCAACTCATGGGGCAAAAGACCTTCGCACCTTATTTCCAGCCCATGCGCATTGCTCTTCTCTGGACAGACACCAGGAAGTGTCAGCACTGTGCTCATCTTCTTACAGCACAGAACTTTAGTAAACGTTCTTCATGAACTCCTTTATGTTTTCCTATAGGTTGTATTAGCTGTTCTTTTGTGAAATACTAATTGTACAGTTTTGTTGTTATAATATTTGACTCAGGGGAGTCTGAATCTGTTAGTCTATAAACTGCAAGGTCAAATAACAAATGACTTTTCTGTACCACAGGAAGAAACAGCCCTTTTGTCACAGTAGGAAACTCCTAAAGAAATGATAGGGAATAAAATACAGGCACATGGCTTCAGCCAGTGTGGGACAAGGAGAAGTAATCTACTAATAATTATGCTGAATAATCAAATCAAACAAAATCTCCCAACAATTCCCAGTTTAGGATCCTGAGGTAAAAGCTTTCCAAACACCTTCCTCATATTCATCTTTCATATTATGATACATTAATTAATTCTTGAATGATTGTAAATTGCTTATCCACAAAAAGTGATCATTTTTATCTTACTTATATTAAGTGAACAAGTAGATATTAAGCGAACAAGTGAATGTGTTAAAAAATCTGTTACAGTGCCAATGCTTCAAATATATTATTACTTTAAATAATATTGGTATGATTTTAGACATTTATCTGTCCCTAAAAGTACTATACCTTTATAAATGTAAAGTGATTTTAATTGATATTTTCTTTATTAAAATATTAAATTTGACATTTATTAAGAGACTGTAGACATTCTTGCTTTGGACATTATTTTGGAAGCATTTTAGTATATTTTAAAAAGATTACTATATTTTATTTTGTCACCTAATAATAAATAGCAAAAAAATAAATGCACTATTATTTTATTAATGAAGCAACCTACACTGAAATGTTTTTAAACTCAGAGTCACTAAGTTTTGGAAAATCACCAGTGATGTGTTTTTCTAATCTTTTGAACTCTCTCAAAGTCATAGTTATCAGTCTTTCTTGGTGGATTTTAAGTACTTCAATAACTGTTTCTTTGAAATAATTATATCCCATCAAGTTAGTGATTCATCTAAAAATCAAGATCCACAAAACTGAGTGTATTCTAAATTTTGCTAGAAATGCTAGAAAATGTTTTATACATGTATACTCAGTGACAAACTTTGAGCCAATCTCAAGTTAAAGCATGTGGAAGTTTTGCCATCCAGAAATTTAAATCTATTTTTATTTTATCCATTGATTATAATGTAAATATTACTATTTTACCAACTGAATAACTCACAAGGAAAAAATAAAAGATGAGAGATAAAATGATGAATTTAATGAAAAATAAAAATCTACATCTCAAGAACTTTTGGAAATACAATGAAAAATTTAGAGGAATACACAGAGGTATCACTTAAATGTGTTAATTGTAAGTTAAATTAATAAAGTAAGTCTTAGTTGCTGGCCATTATTAAGTTAAGTAAAAAGACCTCAAAGTATTTCAACATTTTAAAAACACTTTCCCAAATGGTTTTTGGATGAGTAGGAAATCAAAATTACAACTTCAAAATAGACTATAGCCATAGTTAAAAGACTGTGTATCAAATTTAAGAGCTGGAACCAAATCTTTACCCAGAGGCAAATTCAATTTTAAAAGCTTCTATTAATTCCTGGACAGGAAAATAAAAAGAAATGTGGAAACAATTTTTCAGCATAAGGTGTTAAGAAATTAAGCACAGTCCAGCTTTAAAAGAGAAAAAAACATAATTAATACATTGATATATTTTATTAAAATGTACTTTATGAATTTTTAATCTTAATAACTGGTAGAGTACGAGTCTAGACTAATCAATAATTGTTCAAATTGAGTCATATAGAATAGATCACCATGAACACTGAGACAAACAATTGCAAAAGACAAAAAAACTTTCCATTCTTTTTAAAATATGGTTTAGTTTTCCCCACCTATATAAAAATAAACATGAACCTTCAATTTCTTTCATCATAATTTCCTCTCCCTCTCTTCCCTTCCTTCTTCTTTTGTATTAGAAAAAAAGTACAGTAAGGAAATTTATTAAATCAATTAATTTTATATATAAAACATCACAGAAAAATAGTGTACTTATATAAGATCCTAGAATCTCAAGATCTCTGGTCTTTCTGTATCACATACTGAATACATAGGCAGCATGCTGATACTTTCATGTTCTTCATATACCAAATCAAATTAAAGGTAGTACTAGATCATTTTTATCTTTCAACTTTAGCAGTTCCACTATGCTATGTCTCTGTGCACATAATTTTGGGCCAGTTTTTATCTGCTAAAAGGACTCATTCAAATGAAAATAAAAGTTGTCCTGTTTATTTAAAGAACCTATAGAATTATAGTTTCAAATAGTTTTTGTGTCCTGTGATTTTAGCTTTCTTTTGTTTTTTATTACTGCATGTTTGTAATACAAAAGAGTGAAGTTCATTTGGGAAAGTCAGTGGATGAACATGTGTCAAGTGTTTTCCATGCTTTACCTTCCCTTCCTTTCCTCTCCCTCATTTGATCCTTTGTCCCAACTCCAAAAGTTCACTTCCTAGTTTCCTTGCTTTATTTTACTCATTTGTTTGTATAGTGTTAGTTAAGGAAGGAAAAGTTTATTTAACTCACAGTTTATGGAGGTTTCAGTTGATAATCAGCTGGCTCCAAGACAGAATGGTGTAACACACAGGCAATAGTTCATAGCAGAGGAAGACAGAAAGAACAAAAAGAGCAAGAGGAAAGAAGTAAGCCTCTTTATCTCCCTTATATTGTGTGCAGGTTACCCATGCCAGGGCAGATGGAGTACTCACACCCCCAATTCAAGCACTAGGCAATGAAACAACCACAAACTCCAGATTCAGCTCCCTCCAGAAAGACTGCCCCCATGACCACATGAGGCTTTGGTGGGATATCCAGATAAAAACCATAACATTCTACCACTGATCCCCCAGCAAAGATTTGTACATATCTGTTTATGCAAAAGGCATTTAGTCCATCTCTAAGTATTGCCAAAGTCCTGTTTCACCATTGCTGAAATGTCCAGGTCCAAAGTCTCTTCCAAGATGTAAGGTAAACTTAGCTGTGAACCCCTGTAAAAATGAAAAGAAAATTAAATGCATCCAACATTCAGTGGTACAAGATAGACATTTACATTCCAAAAGTTAAAGATGGGTATAAAAATGATTGGAACCGAAGAAAGTCCAAAATCCAGCGAGGCAAACATGAAGTACTGTAGTTCCATGTGCAACATATGAGACAATCTGTGGCAAGTTGTGAGCTACAAAGGGCATGGGTGACACGGTCCCTATTGCCCTTCCAGTGGTTGTAACTACCATGGCTTCTCTCTTAGGCTGGCTTTGCTTTCTACTTGTAGTTTTCCTCAGGCAAACCATGTTCCTTGCTTCTCCAAATTTCTGGGATCTCCACTGCACCTTTTGCCTCACTCTCATAGCTTATCAAATTGCCCTCTCAGCAGCACACTTCCTGGCTTCCCAGGTCTTAGGTGAACAGACCAGAAACATGCTGAGTCCCACAACTCTTGCACTGTTCTTTTGCCTAAAACCAGCACCATGTGGATGATGCCAAGGTGTGCTGCCAGCTGGAACAGTTGTCTGACTTCTATTTCTCCTGACTGTAGGAGTCAAGTGTCTGAATCACCGAGTATTCTGATTCCAGTGCTGAGAAGCAAATTCATTCTGCCATTTTGGAACATGGCACTCTGCAGCTTTCTTCTCAAAGCAAAGTCTTTCACTTTTGCAGTTTTGAGGCTGCCAAGGGTGGAGACTTGCTGCTTTTTATGATGCCCACCACCCATCTTTTGTGTGTGTTTTCCTGTTCCTTCTCAGCAATCAAGATCTCTGCTTTATCTCTGTAGTCCACAGTTTTACTGAATCTTCCCTTCTGACCAAATTCAAAATGTTTTAAACCATTTTTCTGGGCTCTTTGTTCTTGGTTTTCAACATAATTCTGGCTAAGAGAACCCAACAATAGCCATGGCACTGTATCAAAAATAAACTGCCTTGAAATTTCTTCTGCCAGTTTAATTAGTCTGCTGTCCTTAACCTCAGTCACATGTAAAGCCACTGGGTATGAGTAACAGCAAACTTTCTGCCAAGCCACAACACACATTTTCTGGACTACAACAGTCAGTGCAGTCATTCTTCCCAGCAGAAACCTTCTGAGCCTGGTCTTTACCAGCAAGATTTCTGTCAGTCTTCTGGTCTTCTAAGCTCTGACAAGAATCCCCCAAATAGAGAAGCCTAAGGTGTTATGGCTCTATTTTTTAGGCAACATCTCCTAACCTTTCCAATCTCTTCCCACAAGTCATTCCCAAAGGTTCTCAAAACATATGGACAGGTAAAGACAGAACCCAACTCCTGGTGCCAAATTCTGTGTTGGTTAAGGAATGAAAGATTTATTTAGCTCACAGTTTGTTGAGGTTTCAGTCTATAACCAGATGACTCCAAGGCAGGCTGGCATAGCACAGAGGCAACAGTTATTACAATCGAAGAAAATAAAAGCAACAAGAAAAAAAGAGGAGAAGCAATCTCTCTCTCTTATATTGTATGCAGATTCACAGAAAAGAGAAATCATATGACATTTTTTGACTCAGGCTTTGGGTCCACATTCCATCTATTTTTCTGTATATGGAGTCATTCATTCATTTTTATGCCTGAATAATATTTTATTATATATTGTATCACTCATGATTTACTAGATAAACAGATATAACACAAGATATACAACTGTAAAAGGAATTACAAGATTGGCTTACAATTGTCAGCCACAAAGTTGACTAAGGGAGCGTGCAGACGGTGTCTGCATGCTAGAGGTTGAAAGGTCCAGCCCAAGGACTGGAGCTCACTGCAGT
>PVJX010027245.1:0-25036 GCA_004027295.1 Dolichotis patagonum | reverse complement strand
TCTTGAACTTGCTCTGTTTGGGTCAGAACCCAGAGACTGCCTTTTGCTACTTCATCTTGACATTTTCCTGGGTTGTTCCAGCCAAGTGGGTGATGGGGTCCCAGGCATTTCCCACATTGGCTACACTTTCTCCAAAGTGTGATTGTTTGGCTCTCCTGGCCATTGCTGGCTATGGGTATCCAATGGTGGCCATTGGGTGCACTGGTGCAGGGCCGGTTACTGCTTTTCCCAGCCCACACTGGCTACCAGTGGCAGGAAACATCCCCGATAGTGGCTGGAGTGCCTGTGGGGGAAGAGCTAGCTGGCTGCTGCCTTCTGGATCTGAGCTGGTTACTGTTGGGAAGCCTCCCAGATGGCCTATACAAGCTTTTATAAGGCCAGCATTGAACATATTACCAAACCTAGATTATTAAACAAGGACAACATGAAAAAACTGAGATCCAGTTCCACTTGTGAATACAGATGCAAGCATGCTTAATAAGATACTGACTCTGGCAATATAGAGAAAATACGTTGTGGTTAAGTAGAATGTATCACATAAGTAGTTAACTGGGTGGTCAAATGAAAAAAGATGAGCATCTCATTAGGTACTGGGAAAATATTTGATGCTGCTAAAACTATATCCTGGTTTTTTAATTCACAGATACAGTATAGAAGAAAAACTTTATCATGGAAAAATTAGCTGCTAAAAATTTATGTTGAATACCGTACTTTACAGGGAAACTATAAAATTAGTCTCCATTAAAGTAAGGAGAATCAAAAAGATCTATAACACTGTCAACATTTTTGTTTAGAAAGCCTAGGCAGTGCAACATGGATTTTTTTTTAAAAGGGACAAGATATGCAAATTTGAGTGAAAGAAATAAAATATCAGTATTTACCTAAAGTGTGACTGTCCATTTGGAAATTCCAAAGCAATAACTACCAAATTAGTGATTTAATATTTCAATTGAATATAAAAATATATTATTATAAACATGCTAGTAAACATATTAATATTAAAATCAATTTTAAACTTTAAAAATATTTGATTTATTTTTAATTATTAAATTAATGGAAAAATCCATTTAGTGAATTTTTGTTAAAGTAGACCAGAAAAATTGGATACTTTATGCTTGTGATTGAGCATTTAATGGTGATAATTATCTTAAACCCAGTTTATAATTCATTGTAGTTCAAGTCAAAATCCTAAAGCACTTTTTTTTTACAAAATTTGAAAATTGATTCTAAATCTTCAAATGGAAAAGTGAGTATACATAAATAGTTATGATAAGTTTGACTTCTAACAGAAATGGCCAGAACTGGCTGTTTACTTGCTAGCATTTAGTTGCTATAGCAACAGTTATTTTGACTTTTCCCTAGTCAGAAAAAAGGAATGACAAGGATGCTTTTGTGTATAAGAACATATTTTTGAAAGTAAATATTTTTTCAAAATATAAATAAATAAAAGAATGAGAGAGAAATGGGGAAAAGAATAATAAAATTTTAGTGAAAAGAATAGATCCAGTATCTTATTTTGTCTTTTCTCATCCAACTCTTTAACCCCAAAACAAATATATGCAGTCAGTGTGCAGAACCTTTTAAGGCAATTGACTCTCAAAAGCATATCTTACCCAGGAACTTGGTACTCCATTCTAGAAGCTGCAACTAACCCACAAATCATAGATACAAATTATAATTTATCTAGAATCTACATTTAATACATTTTGATATTTCATGCATACTTTTGTGACCATCCTTTCTACTTTTATCTCTACCTTCCAATGCAGGGAATGTCTCCATTTTTAGATGAGAAACCTATGAGTAAGAGAGTTTAATTTACTTGTCCTAGGTCAATCTCTAAGTGGCTGAGTCAAGAATAAAATTCAGATCTAACTCTTGCCAAAACCTGTGCTTTTTTTGCTACACCCTATTGCCTTTCTTCTGAGGAAGAAGCTATGGAAAGAATTTCTCTGGCACTTCTCGGGCAATAGGATACCATGTCACTAGGAAGATTTTCTAGCCAAGATTTCAGTGCTCATGATGATTCATATTTAGATCATGTTCCTTGAGAGTAGGGGAAGATATGAAAGATATCTGTTAGCAACTGGGTTTAACATCTTAGCATTGTAAATAAAGCTCTGAAGAAACTATTCAGTGATATTGTGGAGGATCTCAGAGGACATAAGGCTCTTTATTCCTCCCCACAACTAAAATTTCAACCCTTCCTGAAATTTTCTTTCCATTTCCAGCCTTCATGAGTTCAAAAAATATTTATTTTCTGAAATTTTGATTGAATTCCAGAAGGTAACTTATTTATCAAATTTTAAAATATTTAATTATAATAAGGCTAAGGGACAACACAAAAGTAAGTATAGGCCATCTTCAGTAGGACTTTGAATTTTAAAAAATTTCTTTCTTTAGTAAATTAAATAATCAAAATTATGCATAGACTACAAGGCAGTAGAACACATAAAAACCTTTAATAAAAGGGACCTTGTTAAAGAGTAGTCAACAAGTGAGTTCAGTGGCATAAGTGCCTGCCTGGCAAGCACAAGGTCCTGAGTTCAATCCCTGATACATTATTAAATTACTAGATGGTCATAAGAAGGTTCTGAAAATATCAGAAGGCTTTTGATTCTAGTACCCAAGCCCATGTTTTTCAAGTAATTAAACTAGTAGAAGGGTGAACCCTCTTTACAGAGGTTCTCAGGAACCTCTGCGACAAGTGTCAAAATATTTCCCAGCCCACCACAAGAGAAAAATGGTCAGGGAGCCACACAATTATCTACTTTTGGAGACCAGATTTTGCCTTCCTGTTTCCTTACTAGACAGCTGTGGACACAGATTCCAATAGAATTCAGAATTGTCAGTTGGAAAAATATTGGCCTAAATATCAAGAAACCTGGTTTCTCAATCCAGCCTTGACATTAGCAAATCATAAGTAGTTATATGACTTCTCTAAACCTGTTTCCTGTTCATAACATTTCACCATTTAACCAAATATCTTTTAAATCTTTCCTAGCTGAAACACTTCAGAAACCTTATTAGAGTGCTAGAAATTAAGAAGTAATTACTTGTGTTGGAAATCAACTCCAAATTATTACATGGTGATTTGCCCAACCCCTCTGTTGAAACTTGTGCCCACATCACATGATCTAGTGTAAGTACTGCCATTGCACACTGTCCAATGTGACATACTCATTTGAAAGGATTCCATACTTTTTTGATAAGTCAGAGTGTTCCATCACATTGAAATAGGCAGACAGATCACACTTCTCTTTCCCATTTCCTGTTTCCTCATGACACATCATTACACAGGTATAGCTATGGAGACCTTGATCTCAAACATTTCATAGCCATAGAATATTAGAACTAAAAGTTATCAAATATGATTGAGAAGTTTTTATTGATGAAAGAGGTAAGAAATAATGATTTCTTTTTTAATTAGCTAGAAAGAATGATTTCATAAACATGGTTAGATGTTAATTTCACTTAGCCAAAGAGCCTTACCAACTTTAAGGAAACACTAGCCAAACAAAATTTTAATAAATTTATGTCTTCCCAGAAAATATGAGCCATTTTGATGATGTCTAGTATTTGTCATAATTATTTGTAATTCAAACAGTTTAGTAACTTAAAACAACTCACATTTCCAGGCCAAATTATTTTTTGATTGGGACCCAGATGAGACAAAAGCTTCTATTATCTGCTTTCAAGTCATTAAAACAATATTCATAAGAACATTTGCCAATTTTGAATTGCAAATAAAACTAAGTCCATCAAAATATATGCCCTTCTGTCAGGCACTAATACATCATTTTCACCCAACAGAGACATTCCTACATCCTTATTCCCTGAAGCAGTGGCCATGTGATTCATACAGATAGGTCTGAAGAATTGGGCTTGCCTTATCTTTTTGCTGTACATAGAAAGAATGTCATTTTTTCTGGAAAATTGATTTTTACATTAAACATAGCCTTAGTGGAAATCCAATAATAAACATTAAAATATTGGAATAAGCATATCTGGGACACTAAAAATATAAGGAGAAAGTAAGAAAGGAAAGATGGAACCAAGCACACAGATCTCCAGATTTATTTCACTATATACATCTTCTCCAGAATAAAATGCTTTATCACTCAGAAACTAATTAAATGTCAAAGACACGTTCTCTCATAAGCGACATTCAAAATGAACTGGTCCAAAAATCATCCAGGAAGTCAGTGACATATGGTATAATTCATAATGTATCTCAAGCTGGCAGGATTTCTAATTACAGATGGCTGTCTCTCACTCCCATTGTCAAGATTTGTTGGAATTACCATGTGATCAAATCAAATCTTACAAGTTTAGCTTCCTGTATATTCTGTGGATTTGCATTCTGCATATGAGACACAGTCGTTTTGACAAGACTAAGTGGGATAGGGTAGTGGCTTATAAAAATGGCCTTGCAATGTCGAATGATTTCAAGTGTAACTCTTTCATTCACAGAAACTTTAAAATTGATCATAAGACACAGTAAACACCTTGTCATGCTAGATGTATATACGGCTCAGTAAGGGTACAGCAAAGGGCAAGAGCAGCTTTCATGTTGAATTGACTGATAAGCACCATGCAACCTCTATATATAAAAATTATTGTGAAAACAAACCATGTAGGATTGTCAGGATATTTGTGAATGAGTGACCATTATGTGCTGTTATTACTATAGACCAATCACACATAGAAAATAAAATTTGTCTTTATTGTCCTTTTGGGACTGTGTCACAGAAATATAAAGTGAGCAAGTAGTTGAAAAGGAGAAAGCTGAGAGGATTCTGGGAAGATGGTGGAACAATAAGCAGCAAAGTAAAAAGCCTCTATAAGAGAAACAGCCCAGATGCTAGAATATATCATTCTGAAGAACACCAGAAGGAAAGAAATGGATCCCCTTGACCCAGGAAGAAACTAAAGTGAAAAGAAAGAAAGAAGAAAGAAAAGAAAGAAAGAAAGAAAGAAAGAAAGAAGAAAGAAAGAAAGAAAGAAAGAAGAAAGAAAGAAAGAAAGAAAGAAAGAAAGAAAGAAAGAAAAGAAAAGAAAAACTTAAACAGAAGGCAGTAGCCAGATGCGCTTTCACTGGAGCCAGTCCCACTGTGTGCAAAGCACCACTGGAATCTGGAGATGCAAGGTCACAGTGAAGTTGGGGGTTGGCAAGCCCAAAGGCCTCAGAGGGAAGACATGGTGGTGGGGGGAGAACTTCACCAGTTCACAGTGAGTGTGGGGGACTCAGTCCTCCTGCAGGAGTGGGCAATTGGCTGGGCACCATTTTGTAGTTGGGCAGGATAAGCCCAGAACCAGAACTGCAGCCAGCTTCATTCAACCACTCCTAGTGCAGAGCAGATTGGTGAAAATTGCTTGGACTGAGTCCCGCCCCTGTGCACTATCCAATAGCCAAGGTTGGGGTTTCCTTAAAGCTATCCCTAACCAACCCCACCTGTGCAGCACACACTAATGTGGTGAAGACTCCCAGTGGTTAACCAGCTTGGAAGGGAGGGGCCAGCCTGCCCACCTCTGCTTATACTCCAGTAGTCACCAGCAGACTGGGGAAAGCAGCAATCCCTAGCCAGCATGCTTCAGAGTGATTATAACCAATATAGGAAGTGCCAGGGACCCCACTACCCACTTATCTGGAAGAAACCAGGAACATGACAAGAGGAAGAAACACAAGGCAGTCTCTGGCCTCCAACCCAAGCAGTACTGACCCAGGAGAGGTAAACACAGAAGAGATTGGGAGTTGCACACCTGCAGTTTCTGAAGCAACAGCATCTGACATAAAGAAACAACATTGTGAAACTATAGAAGAACTTAAAACAGAAATATTAATACAAGTAAAGGAAGATATAAGAAAAATAATAAAAGAAATGCTAAGCAACCTCTCAAGAAGACACAGATGGAAGAATAGAGTAGCATAGAAAAAGGAGGGAAACATTCGATGAAGAATATAAAAAAAATTAGAATACATGAAACAGATTCAAAGAGATTACCAAGAAATTAAAAACTCCATTGAAAGCTGACAAAACTGCTTGAAAGAAACTAAAGATAGACTATCAAACCTTGAAAATAGGTTTGCAACTTGTGATCATGAAAGGAAAGATCTCTTAAAAATAACAAGGAACCAGGAAGTAACAATACAAAGGCTAGAAGATGATAAGAGGATCTATAACTTAAGAATAAAAAATGTGAGTGAAGAAGCAAGAGTAAACACAAATGAAATACAAAGGCTATTTACAGAAATAATTAAATAAAACTTCCCAAGCATAGGAAAAGGAAATTATATTCAGATAAATGAGGCATATAGTACTCCAGCCAGCTATAACCAAAATAGATCTACACCCAGACATATAATAATCAAGATCCAAGAAATTCAACACAAGAATAGAATATTAAAAGCTGTCAGAGAAAAGAAACTGATCATGTATAAAGGAAAACCCATCAGAATGATGACAGACTTCTCGACACAAACCATCAAATCAAGAAGAGCTTGGAGTGAAGTATTCCAAGCCCTGAAAGAAAATAACCTCCAACCCAGATTGATGTATGCTGCAAAACTATCTCTTGAAATTAATGGAGAAACAAGATGCTTCCCTGACAAAGAGGAACTGGGGGAGTTCATGACCACCAATCCAACCTTACAAAAAATAGTGAAGGACATTTTAGAGAGAGAGAAAAAAGACCATGGTTTTAGGAACAGCAGCAGAGTGGGCTCACTCGACAGGGCAGACATTGGAATGAAGGGGGAAAGTAGAAAACCAATAGCAGAAAAATAGCATGGCAGAGATGAGGCAGAAAAGGTTGGCTATAATCACTAACATAGATAGCCTTGATACACTAATAAAAAGAAACACAGGCAGAGTGGATCAAGAGATAGGGTCCATTAAGATGCTCTATATAAGAAATATAATTAACCTGAAAGGGGGTATATGGACTGAAAGGCAAAGATGAGAAAATAATGCTCTATGTGACAGGGAACCAGAAAAAGTGGGGGTAGGCTTACCCTTCAGCTGCAGACTTGTTGGAAAGACATAACACTTCTATGCAGCTATAAGGAAGAAAAACCTTGAGGCTCTTGTAGGTAAGTTTATACAACTTGATATCAAGCTCACAGGTTAAAAGGTTCAGAATCACTTAGGTAAATAGCAGGTTGCTTCCCTAATCTAAAAGCTAAAGGAGTTAGTAGGATACAAAATGTACAATGTACCCTGTGAAAGTGAAAGGGGAAGAATTGTCTAAAAAGGGAAGGTAGTGGACATTGTTAATCTTGTATGGATTTGAAACCCATATTGTTTTCATCGCTCTGTTTAGTTTGGTTATATTCTGTTCCAGTTTGTCTACTTGTACTAGATTTGATGGCATAGACAGCTATTCCAAGGACAGTAGGATATACTATGGATATAACATTTTTTATTTTTTATTAACTTAATTTGAAGCCCAGTATTGCTTTCACTGTCTTGTTTTGACTGATTTTATTTGAATTTGTTTTATTTGATCACTGTCTTGTTTTGACTAATTTTATTCGATCTGTTTTGTTTGGTAGTATCAAGTCTGAGGGTATAGGCAACTACTTTGAAGACAATAAGATTCACTATGATACCCATTCTGGCTTGACTATTATGTTTTTTGAAGTCCTATAATGTCTCCAATGTTTTGTTTTTATTGATTTTGTTCTGTACTGTTATGTTCAATTTTATTATGCCTGATGATATGGGCAATTCTATTAAAGATAATGAGATATTATTGTAACCATTGTTGATCACCTTGTATTTTGGTTTTAAGTCATGTACTATGTCCATCCTTTTGCTTTGACTGACCCCATTTTCTTTTCTCTCATTTGGTTTATTCTCTTCAAAATAAATAAATAAATAAATAAGAGGAAAATGAGAAAGCTGATGGTAGGATCTGGGCCACAGTCTAGGCTGAGCCTGTGAACATTGCTCCCAGGCACATCCGGCAGATTCCAAATGGAACTGCTACTGTTGAGAAAACTCACCTTCACTTTATTTACCCAGTGAGAGAATAATACGGCTCTGGACATTTTTAATTGGAGGTTTAAAGTGAAGACAGTTCGGTATCATATTTTTTCACCTTAAGTAATCTGACTGCAAGAAAAGGAGAGGGTCAGATCTTTTTGTGATTCATAAAGTAATGACTGGATTTTAATAATGTTGTGAAAATATGTGACATGTTCTTTTTCAAAGCTTCATATCATGTTGGTGCATTACCTGAATAATGTGGAAAATAAAAGATGATTATGTGGAGACATAATTTGGAAAGAGCCATTGATGTTTAATGTTTCTAAATCTATCAAAACTTGAATAATAGTTCCAGTACCTGCTTTGAAAATATATCACAACAGAACTCTTGCATACAAACTAACACATTATATAACTGCAGGTTAAAAGTATTAGCCTTCCTTAAGTTGAGGTGTAGAAAAAGTCTGAAGTTGTGGTTCAAAGGGATAAACTTTTTTTTTTTTTTTTGTACCAGGGATCAAACTCACGACCTCGCACTTACCAGGCACATGCTTAGGCCACTGAGCTAAATCCCCAGGCCCGGGACAAACATCTGAAAGAGGAATCGCAGACAGCCTGGGAGCGGATTAGGAAAGAGGGTGGAGGGAGCAGGAGGAGCTTTCTCAGGAGTGATGAAAAGGGTAACAATGTTAAGTTTGAAGTGAAAGGGGATGGTAGTATGAATTCTGTGATCCCTCTGAGAAAGCAGAAATTTATGGACATTTCAGTCCAACCAGTGCCCTAGTTCTTTCACAAAATTAGAAATGCAGATTCTGAGGGATAGTATGCCAGGATATTATGGAGTAGTGACTCTCAATTTAGTTAAGAATCACCTGGGGAAATGATATCCAGTTAGTACAGCAATCTGCATCCTAAGAGTATTTCACTATTGTAATTCAAGTATTCCTTGCATTTTGAAAAATATATTGTACTTTCAGAGCAAACACTCTCCAGTTCACTCATCTCTATACCTTGCTTTAAAAACAAAATCAAAATCTTTAGTGAGACTGAGGATATAGTTCAGTGGTAGAGCACTTGCCTAGCAAGTGTAAGGACCTAGATTCCACCCCCAGGACTTAGAACTTCACAAAGTGCCTAATTATTGTCCTGTGCACTAAGCTCTGAAGTATTATTTTAGCATAGTGATCCTATGAAGAACACATTAAGGTGTTATGGTCTAGGTCCAGGGTGTCCCCAAAACCTTCATGTGTTCAGAGGTGGGGCTTTTGGAAGGTTATCAGGTCATGGAGCAGTACAGTCACTAGTGTTAATCCACTGATGCATTCATAGCTGTCTTTGTATTAGGAGGTGGGGCCTGGTAGGAGGCACCTACTCGGGTTGTGACCCAGAAGAGTCTCTCTCTCCCTAGTCTCTCCCTGTGCTCTCTGTCCTTGGCTTCCATGACTGGGAAGTTTCTTTCCACTTTACCCTTCCACCTTGGAGCCAAAATAAACTTCTCTTTAAATTGGGAGTGTTGGGTGTTTTGTCCCCATATCTAGAAAGTGACTAAGACAGAAGGTAGCATTTTTTGGTTGAGGGAAGCAGCTAGAGATTGAACTCAGGGTCTGCTGGATGTTAAATAAACACTGGACCACACAGTTACACCCAAACTCCTTTTGTTTTCACAGTTTAAAAAGTTCGGTAACGTCTCTGAGATCACATGCTAGACCATGTTTTTCCTAAGCATTTTTTTAAATGACATAATGAGTGGGAGATAAAACTACCATGTGGCAAATTTCTACAAGGGCCTATGACTAGCTAATGTTAGATGGAGCTGTCATTAGCACCTAATCCCCACAGATAACATGATACACTGGAAATAGCTAATCAGTCATCAATATTCTCCTTTCTTATTATCAACTGCTTATTCAACTGACAGCAAAGATGATTCCAGGGCTTGTTTCAAACTCCTGGGAAATGGAAAATTGTATAAGTCTGATGGGGCTGTAAAGTGATGAACATATTTAACTGGAAAGTTCTGAGGTACTATACCCTTGGTTCTCTCAGTCTAGTGTAAAGGAACATGCCTAGCACTGTAGCATCACTGACCTGATAGTACAGAGGAGCAACCTAGAAGACTGGTAAGAGATATGTTAGCCTGATCACTTAGTAAGAGAAAACTGGATTTGCGTCTAATCTCTGTTTTAGGGCTAATCATTTGTCCTTTTTGAGCCTGTCCTCTCACTTTTAAAATATGAATAAAGAATAATGATTCATTAATTCTGGGTGCAGTGGCTTCCACCTACAATCCCAGCTATTCTGCAGGCTGAGGCAAGAGGATCTCTTCAGCTCAGAAATTCAAGATAAGCCTGGGAAACATACCAAGACCCCCATCTCAATACTTTTTAAATAAATAAACATATATTTTATATGATCAACAATAGACATATGGAATTTCCTAACGCAGAGAAGTCATACAATAATATACACGGAGTTTGACCCAAATATTATATAACTTGAAAAGTATCAATTTCTCCAGTATCATCCTGTTGGGCAGATGAAGTAGAAAATATGCTCAACACATTGGGCTTTGATGAGTAATTCATAAACAATGTCAAATTGTTCAGCAAAGTGATAGAGGTAGATCAAAAGAAGCAAGCATCTTGAATATTTCATGAAGAAGCTAACTGCCTTTGAAAAAACTATTTCCTAAGGTGTTTTTTTAGGAAGTTTAGTCTCCTTATTAATATAGTAGAACTTTTGCACTAGAACTTTTTTGTGCTTCTTTGTAAATTGCACTGTGCTAAGCACAGATTACACATCTAGTCATAGAAATGGTATCTGTCTATCCCAAAGGGTTTTGTATCTGGCCAGGCAGTCAACGATGAGTTTACACAGACATCCAGTGATAATGCTAGACAGGCAGGAGCTGAAATTAAACATTGAATAAAGTACCCACAGACAATACAGGTGAGAGACACTGTATAATATGTCCCATAAGCATTTAGGCATGAGGCTCAGAGAAGGGAATTATCCGGGGACAACTTTCGAGAGATAATAACACTTAGCATAAATCTTAACAAATGCGGAGAAATTAATCAGAAAAAGAAAGGTGGATACTAAAGGAAAGGGATGAGAGTGCAAGGGCACCACAGAAGAAAGGTCATACGTGAGAACTACAAATAGTGAGAATGCTTAGAAACAAGAGGAGGGGTACTTGGAATAGACACACAAGCAAAGAGAATAATAAAGATGGATAGAAGGAGACAATGAGATAAATCTCTTTCAATAGGGAAGAGGTCCAAGGGGAAAAACACAAAGGGTGATGGGGAGGAGTAGGGGAGATAAGTAGAATAAAGTTATGCCATGTGCAGGAACCTAATATCCTCAGTTAATGTAAGCATTATATGCCATAGTATGGGCTAAAATTAGCAATATCACAAAAAGTAAATGGGATAGGAGAATTGGAAGAAAGGAAGAGGTGAGAAGGGGAAGGAGATTAAAAAGAAAAGAAACAAGCCGTGCTATGTAAATGGTACCACTCCTCAAGATGATAGTGGAATGGTACCATGTACTAATTGAAAACATGTACTAATAAAAATTTTTAACCTCTTAAAAATTAAAAGAAAGAAAACTTTGACTCAGTTATTCTTCTAGGTAAGGAGTCAAAGTCATCATATTGCATGAATACTTGCATACTCTAGATCTTGGGAAAGCTCTGTATATCTATTAACAGATGAATGGATAAAGAAAATCTATTTATACACAACACAGTACCACTATGCCATAAGGGAAGATAAACTTGAGGCATTAGTAGACAAGTGGAAGCAACACAAGACCATAGTACCAAGAGAAATAAGTCAGACTCACAAGCTTAAATATCACATGGTTTCTCTCACATGAGAAGAAAATAGAAGATAGATATAGATAGATAGATGATAGATAGATAGATAGATAGATGATAGATGATAGATAGATAGATATAGAATAGCAAAATAAAAGATAGATAATTAAGAAGTAGGGAGAGATCTCTTTCAAATGGATGGGGGAACAAGAGAAAGGGAGGAAAAAGAGAGAGGGGAGAGATAGGGGATGGGAAAAAGAATTGAAGAAAAAGATAAAAATAGAGATTTTACAACCAGAAAGGGAATCTAGAGCTGGAAAGAACAAGAAGGGTGGAGATGAAATAAAAAGAATTAAGATGTATTATGCACATGTATCAACTCCCCACAGTATTATTACAAACATGTACTAATAAAAATAAATAGAAATAAGTACTGTCACCTTGAGATGCCTTCTAGACCCAAATTGGATTAGAGAACAATGTAAACACTACCATTTTAATTACCATTTCACATACTCCTGTCTGGGCCAGTGGAGCAAAGATGGAAATATAATTTTGGAAGCTGACTGTGTCAGCTTTGGGTCTCTTATCTTAGAGTCATGGATAGGGACATGAATTGTCTGAATTATTTTATAGTCTTTGGAGATAACTATATTGTAGCTCCAGGGAGAAGAGTTAGGGGCCAGATATAGTGTTGGGACTCACAGAATTGGATAAAAAGCCTGTGTAATTTTTTTTAAGACAGGATCTTACTATACAGTTCAGAACAGTTTGAATTCACTGTATAGTCCAAGTTGCTGCAAACTCACAGCAATCCTCCTGCCTCAGCCTCCCAAAGTGCTAAGATTACAGGTGTGCTCCACCATATCTAGCTGTGTAATTATTTCAGTGTGAGAGAATAGCTGGAAAAAGTAAGTCTTCAAAGGTTGTCCAATTTATTATTAGTTTTAGAGAATACTGAAAGGAAAGCCTAAACCAAAAAGATTTTTTTTTTAAATTCAAATGGTTGGTTTGCATTGTAATATGCAGCAGTTAAGCTTAATTGTCAGTTTGAATGGATTAAGACACTCCAGGAGAGATGATTGATCTTGAGGGTGCTTTAGTTACCAGTGGACTAATTCACTCATGTTCATACCTCAATATGCTGTCAGAAGGTGGGGCCCAGTTGGAGGTAGGTCCCTGAGCCTGTGCTGTTGGAGGGTCTGTCTCTCACTGGCACTCTTCCTGCTGTGAAAGGCTTCCAGGCTGCCATGGAGTGAGCATCTGTGCTCTGCCACATCCTTCTGCCATGAAATTTCTGCACTGGGGTCAGTTGACCATGGACTTAAACCTCTGAATCTGTGAGCCAAAAGCAAATTGCTCCTCCTTTAAGCTGCAGGGTCAGGAAGTTTCTCCCAGCAAAAGGAAAATTGACCTTGTGAACAACTCAACAGAAAAATGGCCAAAACATTAAAAAATTTAGAAGGACATCACCCAACAGAGAGCTACTCAATAGGTAAGACGGTAGAGGGGAGAACTGGTCTGGCAACTGTTGATGAAGATGGCCAGGTGGCTGAAGATCCAGTGTCAATGCTCTGTGAAAATACAGATAAGAGTCACACAACTGTTGCTGGCAAGAAGTTCCTTCTAGGTCGTGAGGCACGTTGGCATGGCCTCCTACCAGTGACCCAACTTGAAGGTCAGAGAGATGAAGTCAGAGTCTTGAGATCTGTTGGTATGTGGCATAACTGCCAGTGGTTGAAGAGGTACTCTGTGCGTCAGCTATGCCTCATTAGCCATTTTATTCCCAGTGTCTAGTATAGTGCCTACAACATAGAAGTTTCACAATAAGTACTTGAATAAATGAATCACCTTAAAAAAAAAGCTGGGATAGTTGCAAGCCTGTGGGCTTAAACTCACTAACACAAGGATTGTGTCCTGGTCTGAGAGAAGAAATAGCGTTTGGTTTATGGTAACCAAGCCCTTTTTGAGTGAGTGGAGCTCACATTGAGCACAGCAAAGCACTGCAATGATTCAGAGTACTAGAGGTCTCAGGGAAGTTTACCTACAAAGGGAGACTTACAAGACAGACAGAGATTTAGCCAAAATGACTGGGATTCCTTACTGTGGAAGATATTGGACATGATTTCTAGCCTCACAGTTGAAGTTGCTAATGAATGCACTAGCCCTAAAAAGTGGCCATCATGTGGCCTAAAAATGGGTCCTATCAATAGATCCAGTCACAGATAGGGAAAGAAAGAAAGGAAATAAGGATTAAAAGGCAGAGAGAAGTTACATAGAAAATTATAATTGTTACTCTTTTCTAATTAGGTAGATATTTTGTAATACTGAAGAATATGAGGATAAAACTTAAAACATAACCAAGTGGTCTCTATCAATCAATGATAAAGCTGTCTTGAATAATGGTTAAGATGATACTACTGTCATCCTAGTTGCACCACTAAATCCGCTTGGGGTGATTTTTGATCTTCAGTTCTCATTTCTGCTAAATGGCATGAGATAGAGAGTGCCTCATACAGAGCTCACAAGCAGTAGACTCAGTAAATGGTAACTGTTGTAACTCTGTGCCCTGGCCTCAGCCTTTGGGGAAAGATCCAATGATCCAATTTCTGAAGAGAACCTTGTGTCACTCCTTTTACCCATCCTTTGTACACCAAAACACATAAACCTTCTCAAACATACACACAAAGAGCAGTGCATCCTCTAAGGTAAAAGAAGATCTACTAACCATTAATCAAGAACCCAAGAGCCACACACCTCTTGAGTGATGTGCTGTGTCCTAAATCATTAACTATCACACATTCACATGTGTGGTCTAATGCCAAAATCAGGGACAGAACACTAACAACTACACACTGCTGTTTCCCATCTCGTGATTGAGAATTTCTCAAAATACAATATTGTACTTTTTTTTAGTGGGTACCTTAGGCTCTGGCCCAAACTGTCTAGTGAATCAATTTATTCTCCCTCTGCCCTTGGGACTAGTTAAAGGAAAAGCTTGAGGAGCAATGAACCTTAGGATTAACTGAAATGTGACCTTCTTATTTGACTTGGTTTCAAATCCTCACCAGTTGGAGCAACTTGGCTTATCTCAAACACTAGAAATACTGCAGCATTTGTCACTTCAGTCTCAGCCAAGGGTCAAATGCTGTATCACACATTGAACCTAAAATAAATTCTAAAAGCTGTTTTTATGGTTGACTTAGTTTTATTAACATGATAGCTAGACAGTCTGACAAAGACCTCCTCTAACATTTCTTCTAGCCGTTGAATTAGAGTTTGGTTACAGACAGTGTGGGTTGGAGGGATGTGTGGGGAAACAAATCAGGGGCTTGTTATAATTCTACATCATCGTGAATCCAGTTTACATTTAACCTGTGGCTTGTCTAACACATTTGCAGTAAGAGTTGGGGAATAGATCTAATGCTCACTGGCAAACACTTGGCAGCCTGTGAGAGCAGCATCTTTAGAGAACACAATCAATCCTAGTGCTGGGGCACATCAGGCATTGTGAGTGCAGGTCAGAGGTGCCTGGGCTTGCCAAGAACAGCAACCCATGACAGTGACAAGAATGAGATTTCAGGGCATGCAGCACACAGCTTCAGAGCATCTCAGTCAATCCCAGGAATGCGGCATGGCCTCTAGTACTGATAGGACCTCACGAGGAGCCAGATGAGGAGAACCGTAATCAGAACAACAGTGAAGTTGAGAAACAGCTCCCGGGTGGATCGCTCCATCATCAGAGTGGCTGGGCAAGAACTTGAGGCAGACTTCTGAGGGCACACCAGAGACTTCCAGGTTATCTTCACCTCCTAATAGAAAGTGGTAAAGAAAATTGAGGGAGATTAATGAGCATTTCAGGAAGATAATGCTCATTCTTTCCACAAAGCAAATATAAGTTTAGGGGGAAAGGAGACTGACTGGGCTGAACTGCAAGATCCCTATTCAAATGTCAAAGTCCTAACCTCCAGTACCTAGGAATGTAACTGTATTTCAAGATAGCATCTTTCAAGAAGTAATTAATGAGGTCCTTAAGGTGGGCCCTAATCTAACATGACTAGTGTCCTTAAGAGATTAGGATACATCTATGAATGACAACACAAAAACACAGGGAAATTGTGGCCTCCTCAAGAAAAAGAGAAAGATCCTAAAAGACACCAAGTCTTCTACACCATGGTCTTCAACAGTTAGCCTCAAGACTGTCTTTGGATCCTGAAGATTTTGCACTTGCCACTCGAACCAATTTCTTTAAAAATATGCAGAACACACACACACACACACTATTTGTCTGAAGATCTCTGATTAACACTGAGGCTGGCTGCTCTGTCTGATGTCATAAAGACCAACATTTTTGTCCTATTTTTTTTTTGGTAATCATTGAATTGAGATTTTTGGTAAAATATAAAATATTACATTTTTCTTTCCCCAACTTCTGTTTATGTGTACATGTGTTCACTTTGCCAACAAAATATTGCAAGTAAGGGCACCAAAACAAAAAAATACATAGTTTAATATTGTTCTTGCTTTGAACTACAATTTAAAGTTGGACACCGTAATCCCTCAGGCTTCGAGCTGCTGTAGATCTTCATGTAAGCCTGCACAAAGTAATTCAATAGCTTCATGGCTTCTTACAGGACTGCAATGGACACAGAACTTAATTGGAGTCAACCAAAAGTCCCTCACATTGCAGGTACTCAGTCCAAAGAGCAAGTGTTAACCTCATGGGTATTTCTATCGCAACAAAGGTCTGTGCCAGCTATTTTTAGTCAGGTGCAGGATGTGCTAGATTATAAACATTTCAAAGAGCAAGGATGCTATCTTCAGAGTGTGTACCGATTGTACGTGCAGGAAATCATACTTCAAGAACATAGGTAACACAGTCAATCAAATGATTACTTGGAGTGATACAGTGTAATTGACACTTTGTCTATGCAATCTTGATATTTAAACTTCTATATTTCAGAAAATTTTAGATATTTAGATATCTAAATTTAGATTAAATATATTTTATATTTTTAAGACAAAATTCTACTATGAAACGAAAATGTTTAGATATAAACTATATTTTGTTTCTAAGGTGGAAATTCAAGAGGCAGAAAGATTTGTTAGCAAGTTTTTGGCATGAATGGTTATTTTCTGCCATCTAAAATTAACTACAATTGCTATACTTACCATATAATCAATAGACCAAATTATTAATTGTACAAATTACAGCTGAAAAATTGGCTTTTATGTTATTTAATTACTGGTATAACATAGAGGCTCAGATGATGCCAACCAGTAAGTTGTTGATCCTTGCTTTAAAATACAGCCAATAATTATTCATTTCTGTTTCATTTCCCCTTTAATTTTTACCTATCTTTTGGTCTTCAGTATGGAGGAAATAATAAATGATCAATGAAAATATTTACAAACATTTGCTTGGAGGGGAAAGTAAACAGAAGGAAAAGAGTAAGTCCAAGCATCAAAGACAGACTCTTCCTTACAAATGTATTAATGAAGTCAATCCCACTTGTTTGGTAAATTCTCAAGAAATGCAGAGATGTGCAGAAACTATGAATCCCTATTGATAAGGATAAAAACAGCACAATTCAGAAAAGCAAAATAACTATCCTATCAAATCTATTAGATCAAACTCTTAACTAAGAAGAATCATTATATATATATATATATATATATATATATATATATATATATTCAATAGGAATATACATAGAAAATGAAAAATGCTGCTGGAAACTGTTTCATTGTTCTGTTCAGTTTACTTTCTCAATTCAAGCAGTAATATGATTTTTACCTTTCCAAAAACCACAGCTGACAAACTGACTTAGAGAGAGGTTGTTTGTGTAATGGCATATAGGAAACTAGAGATGGAGCTAAAAATGGCAGACTAGAACTAATTATCATAATTGTGGTACCAGAATATTCCATAGGAGTATTATACAAATTAAGTTATTGTAGCAGTTAACTGGCCTAGCTAAACAAAGCTAGTGAGAATTTTCAACTACTATAGAAAACAATTTGCATTTTTAAGGTGGAAAATACTCTTCCTAATATCTAAGAATGTCAGTAGAGTACTACTCTAGATGTTCGAGTACATATGCTTCGGTATACATACACAAAGATGTTCATAACATTTTCAAAAGGCCCCCGAGCTGGAAACAAATTAAATGTTTATAAAAGTAGGATAGATACAAATTGTGGTATGTGTATACATTGGAATGCTATATAACAAAGAAATTACATAAACTACTATAGTAACACACAAAAAAATGGGTGGATCTCAAATACAATTGTTGAACAAAAGAATTTACAAAAGAAGCACAATATGACTCCATTTCTAGAAATTTAAAAACAAGGAATTTAACCATATTGTTTAGGAGTACATTGTTTAAAGAAAAGCAAGCACAAGATGGTCCCAACATTCTGGGGCAGAAGTCAGAATGAAGAGGTGAATGGACTTTTGAGGTGGCAGTGACGACCTGTTTCTTGACGATTAATAGTTATACACGTCACCTTAGAATGATTGCTTAAGTGCATGTTTTGTGCACTCTTCACATTTTTTTAATCCTCTTGAATTAACAACCTTCCCATCAAATTTCTTAGCAATTCTTGTACTTTATGGCAACTTCAAGTATTTATTGTTTTATGTACTTTTAAGTGATTAAAGCATAAAGAATTAAGATGAGACTTTCCAGTGAACCCAGTTCAGTTGGCATATATGCTAACTCTAAGTCATAGGATTTGCTTTCACACACATTTATACGCTTTATGAAAAATGAGCCTATAATGATACAGAAATTCAGAACAGCAATGTTCTATTATTTGGCTTTGGCTGCATTTTAAACCTTCCCTAGAGTCGGGATCTTATCACATGAGAAACTGTCATATGAATGAACTGAAATCCAAAAATCTATCAATCAATTGTACTAGTGGTTTGACGTTGATTGTCTTTCATAGAAACTTCAAGAAAATCTGAAATAGTATTTCTTCTATTACATGAAAAAATCAAACATAAGAAGAATGAAAACACATGCTAGAGAGAAATGTGGAACTCAGTAAGACTTACTTTATGCCCTAGAAATACCATGTAAAATGATCATTACATATTTCACCATGTGTATAAGCATTTCTCTCTCACTTCCAACATGTACATAGACACACACATACACTCTTCATGCTGAGCATAAAAGCCTGTGTTACCTGAAGGTCAAGGACATACCTTGACTGCAACAGGCTTCTCTTTGCTTTCTCCAACTGAGGTTCCAACTCCTGCTGTCTCATAGGCAGTCTGCACTCCTGGACTCTGGGCAGTGCCTAAAGTAGTCCTAGGGACATGGCAATCACTGTGATGTCACTGATGAAGCATCTCAAAGAATAACCACCGAAGGTTCAAGGCTATTTGTGTGCAAGGAGCAAGGCAATACGTTGACTGAGATACTGTTCCTTTGGCTGCCAATTTGTGTTCACACCACAAGACTTAAAAGCCTTCTGTTTCTAGGCAATTTTTATTGCAACTGATGTGGATTTTAAATTTATCTTTTATCATTATGAATATTCCCAAAATGTCTTTAAAACATCATAAACCAAGACTAATTTTAACAAATCAGTGCTGTACTTGGTTGCTCTCCCTATTCAACATACGTAGGTGCAAAAATGTGCTTCATTTTACCACTCTTGTCTTTAGCTATTTGAAATGTGAAGAGCTGCTTCTGCCTTTCACCCACACACATGCACACCCACACCCCACACCCACATTCCATAGGCAGGCCTTCAAAAGGACTTCAGTCCAAGCAGTGAAAGCTATCCCCCCAGTCACCTGCTACACATAACTTTCCAGCTAAGCTACAAGTTTACACATTCATCTACAGTTTCATCCAAAACAGCTGAGGAAGCTATGGTTTGTAGATCTTGGTCAGTAAATTAACAGTAGTAAACTCAGGTAGAAAAACTCAATGACTTGTATAGATTTGGAGTTAGGAGAACTGGTCAAAATTAGTAAAAATGTGAGTTATAGAATAAATTCAGGTACATAGGATATTGCTGAAAGAAATAAAATTATGCAGTTTTCAAATATAGCCACTGGCTAAAATCAGACTTTAAAAATGAGTTTGTACCCAACAAATAAGATGTTTAGGAGTGAAAATGGAGGCTTTGAAGTGTTTAACTGAACATAAAAGCAGATCAATGAAGCATGACCCCAGAAACAGTACTCCTCCTAGCTAGTCCTGTCTTTATAGATAATAGAACAAATCTCCTCTCCAAATTTCCAATTAGGGTCATTCAAAATAATGCATTCCCAGAACACAATAAACAAAAAATATCTACAAACAAAAATAACTTTACTCATAATCAAACATTTCCCACCATTCCTTATGCACCAGAGGCATTACTAAACGATTTTCCATTCCATTTCTTCATTTCAACACAAGCCCAAAAAATAATGGGTCATCTTAATACAACATTCTGTCATCACTCATCTTGTAGAAAGATAATCAGCAGAAATGACAGATAGCATATAATAGTTATAGCACAATCGAACATTGGCAGTTATTTGGTGCCATCTGGCAAGCCCTGTGAATTTAGTCAGATTTCTGTCTCTTGCCTCCAGCCCTTGCCAAATTGTTTCAAATATTGGGAATGTTTTCCTGGTCATCAAGTCACAGCTGTTCCTTTTTTAACCACTTATCTTTTGTTCAATTAAAAGTAATATGTTTGTTATAGAATATTTGAATCTATATAAAAGTATAAAAACTAAATTGCTACTAATTTTACTACTCAAAAGGAAGGGACTTTATATTATTTTTATTTATATGTTTGAAACTACATAGATAAAGTCTCAAATTCCCAATATATTTTTTGCAAAGGAATCTGATATCTTAAAAAAAACTTTTCTTTTTAGATTCACTTAGAATTAAACTATTCATGTTCTATCATTTGTTGGTATTGCGTTTATACCACAGGTATACATTTTGTACATGTTGGGATATTAATTAATTCTACCATATTTTAAATGTTAAAGACAATGGGAGATGTTAGCACATCACAAACATTTGGCCAGTACTGTCAGTGTAGTTGAATTGGCTAATTTCAGTATAATTTGGAGGGGAAACTCAACTGTTTTCTGAATTTAGTTGGTCATTAGTTTGACCTAACCCTCTCTAGAAAAATATGTAAACCACCAAAAGTCACCTGAAAGCCATTTAAAGGCCTACGGAAGAGTTTACCTCTGAGGATCTGTAGGCCCATTTTTTAAAAATCAGTGTTTTCATCTGTCATTTAAAAAGATAAAAATAAAAAGTTTCAAACATCAGTATTAAAGCAAATTCACCCTTTACCATTAACCTTACTTTATTCTGTTGATACTTTGCTTTCTATGAGCAATTATCATGACTTAGCAGCATTTATCACATATCAGCTTTCTTCCAAAGCCCTGTTCTGTCTGTAAAAAGGATATACTACATAACCTTCAACATAATTTCAATACCCATTAATCTACAATTTAGCCACAGGCCAAAAACATCAACAACAACAGTGTTCATATTGACAGGGCCCTGAAACTCCAGTTGGTATTTATCTTCCATACCTCATTGCCATATGCATTTTCAGATGCAAGACATTATACCCTTTGAAAGTCAGTGCTCAGCTCTTGTACCTGATTAGTTGCTAAACTGGTTTAATTCATTCACCACTTCTCTCTCCTTTTTACTTTGAGAAGTGAAAAGTAAAGATGTTATGTGAGATCCTAAATTCCACAAATCTGTGGCAGTGGGAGAAGTCACCAAGGCCTTGATGACAGGTGATAAGCTCTTCACACATCACAGTAATGAGCATAATCATCATGAGGCCTTTCTCACCATCACATCTTCAAGTCTCGCTGGTCCTAGAGCTGTTGAGAGAAAAGAGCAGAGGGTGCTTCTTTTTCATAACAGCACCCTTCTGCTCTTCTCTCTTGCTGTTCCAAATACATAAGGACAAAAAAAAGGAAACCCTGTTTCTTAAAGCTCTCTCTATGGCACCACCCACAACCCTGGGGTAAGGGCTTGCTCTTTTGAACCCAGGGAAAGCCCAGGAAAAGGCTATGAAAAGCTTAAGTGGCCACTGGTAGGGTCTACACAGAACTGCCAATTCAAACACTTTGGTATAATTCATTTGGAGAAACTTGCCTTCATAAGGACCTGAGGATGTTTGGTTTTTTTCTTTGTTTGTTGGTTTGTTTGTTGTTTTTGACAATGAGTGGGGTTTTTTTGTTTGTTTGTTTGTTTGTTTGTTTTGAGACAGGCTTTCATTATGTAGCCCAGGCTGGCCCCAAACTCACAGTGATCCTACTGCCTCAGCCTCCTTAGCGCTGGGATACAAGATGCAAGTTAGCATGAGGACCTTAGGGTGATAATATCTTGGGTTTGCATTTTGAATTTTCTACTTACAAAGAAACATTAAGAAAATTTTCCTTTATGGGTCTCTGTTTCCCCATGGGGAAATAGCTTTCTTAAAGATTGCAAGCAAGGAGACACAAACACAGTCTTTTGCTGTTTTCCACTACTAACATACAATGCTATAACGAGGTATACAAAAGCAAGCATAGATCACACCTGGCCTGTAAGTTAAATCATGTTGCTAGATTTTTCCCCTTTAATTCGTTATACACATAAATGAATAAACAAACAAAATTCTTTCTCTAGACAAATGTGAGACTTCTCAACTAAACCAAAAGAGAATAATTCAAGTATCACAACATAAAAATCTTATTAAACAAGCATCAGAGATGCTTGCATAGGAACTATAAACAAGTATGGTGTGTTGAATTAACTAATGCTCAACTTGTAACACCCAGTTTGAACTGAATCAGTGCAGTTCTGGGTGTGGAAGGCCCACCTGAGTATTACTGCCAACAGCATAAAAGAAGAACCAGAACGGAAAGATGGTTTGCTGCTGATTCGCCTGGGGAAGTTTGTCACGCAGATTTTCCTGCTATGGACTTGGCTGTGATCATCAAAGGAGCTCAGATCCTCGCTGTCACTGGGGATGGGTGCAGTTCTCTGTGGGGAAGCTGTGGGGAAGAATGTCCCAGTGCAGATCCTCACCGGAGGATCAGCCTGCTAGCACAGACTTTCTAGCTTCCACCACTGGCTTTTGGGCCTTCCTAGTGCAGATCCTTCAAACAGACTTGTAAGAGACATTGTCACAGTCCCTGGGCCTCCAGCTGGTCTTGCGGAGGACATTTCCATGGGCTCCAGGTCTTCAGCTCGAATCTTGCAGGACATTGCCATGGGATTCAGGCCCTCAACTGGATTCTTTGGGTCACTAATGCATGAACAGATCTCTTGCACTCTTCTGCATTTGACTTTTTGGGTGAATATTATAAAATAATCCTATAACTTATGTGTTGTATATTAAATCTATTCCCTCGCAAACCCTGACTACAACACATAGGTTCCCTGAATTTTTCTCTCTTGCTATCCATGCGTCTCTCAGACACTGCCCAGTTACTATCACTACAGAGCAGGAAAGATACACTGCAAAAGGCCAATCCCTATTTCCACCATGGAGTGATTGTTGACATGGTGTTAAGTAAATACTATATTACCTACAAACCATTGATCCAGGCACCCAGGAAATCATAACAACACAGAATAGGGCCAACACCCCCCCAAACAATTAAGTACATATTATTCATTACAGTCAAATTATGGAATCACCTTAAATATCCAACAATGGATAAAGAAAATGTGGTACACATACACAATGGAATACTGTTCACTTTTTTTAAAAGAAGGAAATCCCATCATTCGTGACAACACGGATGGAACTGGAGAATATAATGCTAAGTGACATAAGCCAGGCACAGGAAGACAAGTACCACATGTTCTCATTAATATGTAGAATCTGAAACAACTGAACTCATAGAAACAGAGAGCAGAACAGTGATCACACAGGCTTTAGGGTGGGGGAATTGGGGAGATAATGGTCAAACTGTACCAGAGGAATCAGTGTTGTTTGAGATCTATTGTACAACATGGTAAATATACTCAGCTCACAGGGTTGTTGTCGGGATTAAAGTGACACTTACGCGGTTAAGTGCCAATAGGCACTGTGGTGGCCATTATGGTTTTGTTATTCTAGCCCTAAATTTTTGCTCATGCTTGAGGCTCAAGTCTTCAATTGGTTGCCATTAGTCTGCTTCACCTTCAGTACCTTTTGCTAATCTTTTTAGGCAGCTCCTCTGCTTTCTTATCATCTCAGAACAAAGGCAGCTCTCTACCCTGGTATTCCCATAGTCATCCTGAGGTCATTCTATTACCACAGTCTTGTATCCTAATTGTGCACTCTTCTTTCTTTAATTAAAAAAATATTAAAAATTGACAATTTACTATAATTGTGTATATTTTGGGGGTACAAAGTGATATCGTGATTTATAAAGGCAATGTAGAATAATTATATCAAGCTAATTAACATACCCATCACTCAAATACTTATTTTTGTGATAAGAACATTTGAATCTTATACTCAGCAATTTTTAAATGTACAACAAAGGGTAATTTCCATTGCCTGAAGGAGGAAAACCCAGAGAATCTGTACCTTGGTAAAGTTCAAAAGTTAGTAAGTAACAGACCTGAGATTTAAAGCCACTCTTTGAATCCAACCCTGGACTTCTAACTACTGCACAAAATGTATTCAGTAAAACCATGAAAGTATCCTCTAGCCTAAGAGACCCTACCTCTTCTTATTACATACTTTATTAATAAAAAATTTAGCTTGATAACTAGCAGAAAATAGGTGTATTTTATAGATTATATATATGTGCTACTATGCTTTTCATGTGTATTTTGTAGTTCAACCAAACAATACTTTAAAATACAAAGTAGAAGAAAAATTGAAACTTTATTGATTTCATTTTTTTGTTTTTTACACAGCAGAAGAATATGCTTTGCCCTCATTTTAGAAAACTTTATTGCCCATGTTACTGAAAATGAGTTCCATACAATTTAGCATTAGGTTATACACAGAAACACAGCAGATGATCAATAAATCCTGATTGAAAATAAATGCTTGTTACCTGTATTATTATCCATTTGTAGCATATATGTGATTTTTGTCCCACCACGGACTTTTAACTTCAAAGGTAGGGTCAATTTGTTGTCTTGCTTTTGTTTTTCTAACTGTGCATTAAAGCAGTAAATAAACAAAATTGATGCTCTGAAATGCACAGCAAGCAAACAGG
>PVJX010027244.1:0-25055 GCA_004027295.1 Dolichotis patagonum | reverse complement strand
CTTAACATTAAGACAACCGGACATTAACAGTAGCTATCACAATATCTCTTTCTCTGCTATAGTTGAGCATAGCTTCAAATATAATAATATCAAACATAACAAAAAAAGTATAAAACCATTCAAAGAGTGAAAGAATTACAGGGCATTCTGAACCGAATAACAGAGAATGATCAATGGGTACTATAATATCTCATTTTCAATAAAAAATTTTGTTTATACTTTCACACATATTCAAATCCCAATAAGACACAATGTGATAGATAGAACCAATGGAAATAGAAGAGTAGAAGCTTAACAAGCAACTCTTGATGGTATTTAAACTTAGTACATGCTAAAATGATTCATGTATCACCATCACCATTGCTGGATCACTCTAAGCCACAGTCAAACTGACTACTAGTCATCTGACTTACTCCCTTTTTCTGACTGGGCCTCCTTACTATCTGGTCTCCACATAGAAGTCAGAATTATATTTATGGTTTTAAAAATATAAATCACTTAATATCACTCTTTTGCTTACATCATACAACTCAAAATAAAACCAAACTTACTCCCATTTTGTCTCTGTGTTCCTCAAACACACTAAACCATTTCCCTCTCCATCAGACAGCCTTTCCTCAGATCTTCAATTGGTTCTTTGCTTAAACATCATTTTTTCAGAGAGACATACCTAATTACCTAAAATAGTCCTCTGAACCTACCTTGCTCTCTTTATTCCTATCCCATTTAATGTCTGAATACATTAATGTATCTATCTTCTTTAACTAGAATACTATACACATAGGAATTTTAAATGAAGGAAAACAATTTATACTTATTAAATGAGTACTAGAAATTCATCGATGGATACTTTATCATATTACTCTACTTAATCCTCAAAAGGTCAAGCATAATGGAATTTATTAATGATCTTACATGTGAGGCAACTCAAGGTTTAAGGACAAGGTAAAAGCAACTTGTTACAGCCACAAAACTAGTAGTCAGTGGTTAGGCTTATATTACAAAGTCAGATCTCTTAATTTCAAACACTGTGTAAGTGCTCTGTGCTTACTTACCTATGATTTAATTTGAAAATCTTCATAAATATGCAGTTATAAAGAGCTTCCAGGTAATCACAAGACTGTGGACCTCAGAGTAAGTTAGGGCTCTGACAAATTCTGAATTTAATAGCAGATCAACAAGCTGGGAGTGGGGTACATGCCTGTCATCCCAGAACTCGGAAGTCTGAGGGAGAACTATCATTAGTTTGAGGCCACCTTGGGCTACATAAGCAAGCTCAAGGCCAGTCTGCACTACATAGGAAGACCCTGTCTAAACACATAGATACATACATTCATACATACATACATACAAAAAGGTACATTAGCTGGTCTATAATCTAATCATGGTTTCCACCCCCTAGTGGCAAGTAACAGAATAGCTTTTACTCTAGGCACCATACCTCCTCGCTCCAACTCACTGTTACTGTCCTACCTAGGATTCCAAGCTTTGTGGAGCTATTAGACTCTGCCAGTATGATTCTATAACACTCCTAACTCCTGAGGTATTCCCTGAGAGCTTTACATGTAAATATATATATAGAACTATTGCACTCACTCAATGTACAGTCTTGGACAACTTACCTCCCTTTCCCTGTTCTTGTATTTGTCACTGCAGACAATGAGCAAAAGTAGTGTTTTCCACATGGTTTGGTGGACTATTGAAATTTCACCCAAGAGTAGAGGAAAGAGGATCAGAACTAGAAGAGAAGTGCTGAGGAGTAGAATATTTATCTGCTGGTATACGAAAAGGACTGCCAGGATTCTTTTAGTCCCAGCAAGACTCTATCACAACTTCCCTACAACACCCTCAAAAGCAGGTTTATTCAGACTAATCAGGAGGTGGTAGTCGTGCCTAATCAAAGGTACAGATATGGGTAGGTGCAGATAGTTCTTATGTTGCCCAATACCAAGAGCGCTGTTGCATAGAAGAAAGTTCAGTGAATGTTTTTATAAAAATTACCTTTGTAAAATAAACATTGAAGCTACTGTGGTCAAAGTCTCTTCTCCTTGAAATTTTGTTTTTCTCCCTACAAATTTCAGTAAATTTCAGATGAGACACGCATCCTTATAACTCAGCTTCCCACTGACCTTGGAAGTTACTTAGTAAATAAAGATTGACCAGTGACAGGAACATACAAAGACTTTCTTTCAAGTCCATGTATCATATATATTTCAGAGCATGTGACCAATTCTGCTCAGTATATACAGTCTATATTGGGATCCTGACCCACCTGAGTAGGTGGCTTGCTAGAGGGTAGCTGTTGCTTTACACAAACCTGGATGTTGGAATTCCTGGAGAATCTTACACACAATATGTGTTAGTTTCACTCTCAATAATTCTGTTTCTTTTACAAAAATGAAAAAACACATGGATATATAATTTCATTCATTTTATATGTGTGTATTACATACAAACACATTTTCCCTTCTTGTTTTTGTAAGGTACCATAGTTTATATGTATTTGTTTTGCAATTTGCTTTTTCCACATTGACAATCTAGGTAGGAAATCACTCTGCCAGTTCACAGAGGTATTCACTGTAGTTCATGGCTAAATGCTACTTCATTATGTGAATGTACTATATTACATTCAATAAATCTTAATGTTGCAAAAACTAGCCATGTACATTTTACTTCAGTTTTGTGGACATGTACCCTCATAATCCAATTCACAGAAGTGAGATTGCTGTGTCAAATGATAAATGCATATATAATTCTTCTCAGTTGCTATGATCCCTAACCCTAACAAGGATGGTACCATTCTGTGTGCTTCCTGCAACAGCAAATATTTATTTCTCCGTAGCCTTACTGTGTTCTTAAACATTTGAATTTCTGCCAATTTGGTGAGGAAAAATATTCTGTTGTTCTTTCAATCTGACTTTATTATAAGTGAATCATATTTTCTTATGTTTAAGGACATTCACATCTTCTGTGAACTGTCCATGTCTTAAGTCTATCTCTATAATGGCTTTAGTCTTGTATGACTCTTAGAAAAAAGGATTAGAGACTTTTAAATTTTTGTCTGGATACATGTTGTAATTTTTTTTTTCTAACTTATCATTTGTCCTTAACTTTGTGTGGGGTATTTTGTTTCCTAAATAAGTTTTTGTTTTTAATATTTATGGAATCAAATTTATCAGTTTCTTTGGACTGAGTCATATTTAGATTTTCCCACCTCATGTTTATAGGAGAATTTGCTTTTCCTAGTACTTCTACGGTTATAATTTTTACATCATGATTTTTAACCCATTTTTAAATTTTTATTTTGGTTTTTAATTTTGATTTTTAATTTTTTATTTTGATGTATGATGTGATATATGGATTCTATCGTGTTTTCTCCCAAATGGCTATCCACTGATACAATGCATTTCTGAAAAACCCCATTTTACATTGATTTAATATGACACCGACTATAGACTATACATGTTCCCTCTAAATTCATATGTTGAAGCCCTAATCCTCACTATATCTATATCTAGAGATATAGTCTTCAGGAGATAATTACAGTTTAATGAAGTAACAGTGGAGGGACCCTAATCTGTTAGGACTGTTACAAGAAAAGAGAGAGATATTCATATTCTCTCTCTCTCCCTCTGTGTGATAAGGTCCATTTATAACTATTTTATTCAGGGATTTTATTAGGATTTTGTCAAAAGTTTTTTTCTGCATCTGCTGATATGTTGCTATTCTTGCCCTTGCTTCTGTTTATGTGGTGTTACACATATTGATTTGCGTATGTTGAACCATACTTGTATTTAAGGGATGAAATCTATTTGATCAAGAAGTGTGATCCTTTTGATGATTTGTAACCTGTTTGTCAATACCTTATTGAAGATTTTTGTGTCCATGCTCATTAAGAAGCCTGGCCTGCAGTTTTCTTTTTTTCAGTTGGGTCCTTGTCTGGCTTCCTGGAATGAGTTTTGAAGCACCCCTTTCAATTCCATTAAAGAGTCTGAGGAATATTGGTGTTATAACTTCTCCGAAGTTCCTGTAGGATTTAGCAGTGAATCCATCAAGTTCTGGATTTTTCTTAGTTTGTTGGTTTTTTATTACCTTAATTTCACTGCTTGCTATTCGATTGTTCAAAACTTTCGTCTTCTTGATTTAGTTTTGATAATTCACATGTGTCTAGGAATATTCTATTTCTTTAAGATTATCCAAATTGGTTCAAGTTTTCAACTAATGACCTTGCAGATTT
Source organism: Dolichotis patagonum (assembly GCA_004027295.1). Classification (NCBI taxonomy): domain Eukaryota; kingdom Metazoa; phylum Chordata; class Mammalia; order Rodentia; family Caviidae; genus Dolichotis; species Dolichotis patagonum. The sequence continues at coordinate 20,818 of PVJX010027244.1, read as the reverse complement.
CTGTGGTGTCTGTTGTTATTTTGAATTTTTCATCAACTGCATTCATGACTTTTCTTTCCTTATTTTGGTAAGTTTGGTTAAGGGTTTATCTATTTTGTTTATTCTTTCAAAGAATCAGCTCTTCCATTCATTGATTCTTTGTGCTGTTTTTGTTTTAGTCTCAATTTCATTAATTTCTGCTTTGATATTTACAATTTCCCTCCTTAAACTAGGTTTGTGTTTGGACTATTGTTTTCTGAGTGTCTTGAGGTTCACCATGAAGTTATTTATTTGTGCTGTTTTTCTAATGTGAGACTGACCTCCCTCTAAGGACTGCTTTTATTGTGTCTCATGGATTCTGGTCTATTGTGTGATTTTAGGAATTGTTTGATTTCTTCCTTGATTTCTTCTGTGACCCATAGAATGTTTGGGAGTATGTTATTAAGTTACTAGGTGTTTGTAAATTTTCTGTGGATTGATTTCTAGTTGTGATTGATTTCTAGTTTCAATTTTGATTGTTTTGTATTTATTTACGCAGGTTTTGTGAACTAGGAGGTGGTTTATTTTGGAGAAAGTTCTGTGAGCTGCTAATAGCTCACAGGAATATGTACTATCGTAGTAGGGTAGAACACTTTTTAGATATCTGTTAAATCAATTTGTTTGAAGGTATGGTTCAGCTCTAACGTTTGTTGAATTTTTTTATTTAGTTCATCTGTCTCCTTATGGACATGGTATATTGAGGTAAGCCACAATGACTGCATAAGTATTTGATCTTGTCAGTGTCTATTCAATGAAGTTAGGTGCTCCAATATTTGGTGTATATCTATTTACAATTGTTATTTCCTCCTGTTGGATTGTAGTGACCTTCTTTGCCTCTTCTGGTCAGTTTTAGCTTGAAGTTTTAGAGTAAAACTGCTACCACTGCTGGCTTTAAGGGTTGTGGTACATAGAATACTGTTTTTCATCCAAAACTGTTCTTTAGTCTGTGAATTTATTTTTGGATTAGATAAGTTTCTTAAATGCATCACAGTGTTGGATTCCATTTTTCTGATACAGTCAGTCACCTGTGTCTTTTAATTGAGAAGTTTAAGGCCATTTATCTTGAGAGTTATTTCTAAAAGGCACTAACTTATTCTTGTCACTCATTTTTTTCTGTTGATGACTCATTTATTTCTACCTTTATTGTTTAACTACTTGCTTTCCTTGATATATTCATTCCACTGGTTATTTTTGATTTGTTGGCCTCTTTGTCTGTGAAATATTTCAGTATTTTTTAGAATGTTGGTTTGGTGTTGATGTATTCCTAAGGCATTCTTTGTTGAGGATTATTTCTCCATCAATTGTGAAAGATAGCCTTTCAGGACATATTAGCCTAGACTGAAAGTTGTTCACTTTTAGTGCTTGAAACACTTTACTACAAGCTCTCCTGACCTTTGCAGTTTGTGTTGCTTTTAAAATTCCGACTTTTATGTGTTGGGAAGAGTTTCTTTTTTCACTGTAGTTAGTTGGAGTTCTGAAAGACTCACCCAACTTACCTGTATTTTGAAATCTTTCCTCTGGCCCTGAAGCAAGGCCAGCAGATTGTTGTAGCTGCTGGTTTCAAACAGGAACCTAAAGAGAATTCTTTCTGTGGTCTGCTGGCCATTTCAGAACTTTGGAAATGGAATGGTCAATTCATCAGAAAGAAATAGCAGCTGTGAGTGTGGCAGACTTCAGGGGGCCTGCAAGAGAGAGACCCTGGCGTCTCGGAACCTGCACTACGTGGTTGACTCGGGGAGAACAAGGAGCTCATCCCCTCTCTCGGGGGGGTGGCTGTGAGCCTGCCAGCACGTGGGCTGAGAATCAGACATCTCATGTTGTCCTGTCCTCTGTCCCATGTCCCCCCTCCCTTAGCAAGTGGGAACCAGTTAACTACACATTTTGTGAAAAGATTGGCTACGTTATTTAGTATGAACTCCCCATATGCAAAGATAAGGACAACCATTTGGAAGAAAACAAGAGACAATATGACAGATAGTGAAGATCTCTGGTTGTCTAGCTTGAAATTTATGCTTTCCTATGTCCTGTTCTGTTCTGTTTTGTTGTGTTTAATTTTACTGCCTTTAAAATAAAATTTAAAAAAAAAAGAAATCTTTCCTCATACTGGAAAGTTATCTATTATGGTTTCTCTAAACAGATTTTTTTAATTTTAAAGAGAATAAAACAAAAGAAAACTGAACAAAGCAAATCAGAACAGAAGAATGCCAGCAACACAGTACTTCACAACAAGACAACTGGACACCAACAGTAGCTACTATAATGTCTCTTTTCTTTGAAACAGTTGAGCATACCTTCACACGGAATAATATCAAACATAATACAGTATAAAACCATTCAAAAGAATGAAAGCAGTACAGGATTTCAAAACCAAATAACAGGAAATGAACAATGGCTACTATAATATCTCATTTTCCTCAAAAAAGTTGTCTATACCATCACACATAATAAAATCAAATAAACCACAACAGGATAGAACCAACTAAAACAGAAGAACAAAAGCATGGTAGGACTTCAAAACAAGATGATAGTAAATCAGCAATGGCTACCATAATGTCTTGTTTTCTTCAAAATAGCTATTTATACCATCACACATAATAAAATAAAACAAAAACAGAATAAAACCAAACAAATGAAAGCATTATAAGACTTCAAAGTCATATAACAGGAAACCATGATTACCATAATATATCCCATTATATTCAAAATAGCTGCCCTTACCATCTGACAGCATAAAATCTATCAAAACAAGACAGAACAAAGCCAAACCTAACAATATTGTGTAAACAATGCAAGAGTTCAAGATAAGACAATAAGAAATTGATAGTAGTTTCCCCCTTTCCCTCTCAGGTATTTCCTCCCCTTTGCTCTTACATTAACTATTTTGCTTTTGGATCCCATTAACTCCTTCTGTTTCTTATGGTAGGGTTCATGCATGCATATCAGTTCGAACTGTTTTGGCCATGAACATGATCTCCAGTTATGTCCATTTACCTATGGGAGCCTTGAGATTATTCTGGTTTATAGCTGGGTAGCTTTCCACTGCATGAAAATACCATATCTTTCTTATCCATTCTGTGATTGATGGGCAAGTTACTCTTGCTTTTTTTTTTGGTCTCCCATCACATGAAACAATCGTTTTCTCTCTTTTGATTTTCAGTCTATGAATTTCCTTTGCAGTTAAATGTGTTTCTTGTATACATTGGATCAATAGATCTTGTTTCTTGATCCACTCTCTCTGTGTTTCTTTTTATTGCTGACCTGAGGCCATCTACATTAATGGTTACAATCGGCATACACTGGTTTGTCTCTGCCCTGCTATCCTCCTGTTGTTGGCCCTCCACTTTCCCCCTTCATTCAACTGCCTGTTTTGTTTGGTGATTCTCCTCTGTTGTTGTTCCTGGAACCATGGTCATCTTTGTCTCCCTCTAGAATATCCTTTAGCACTCTCTGTAGGGTTGGTTTGGTAGTCATGAATTACTTCATTTGTTTTTTTATCATAGAAGTATCTTATTTTTCCATCAATTTTGAAAGATAGCTTTGCTGGGTAGATCAATCTGGGTTGGAAGTTATTTTCTTTCAGGGTTTGAAACACTTCACTCCAAACTCTTCTTGATCTGACAAATTGTGTTGATAAGTCTGCTGTGATTCTAATTGGTTTTCCTTTATAGGTGATCTGTCTCTTTTCTCTAACAGCTTTTAATATTCTACTCTTGTGCTGAATTTCTGGGATCTTGATTATTATATGTCTGGGTATAGATTTACTTTGGTTATGGCTAGTTGGAGTCCTATAAGCCTTGCTTATTTGCATGCCAGATCCATTTCCCATGTTAGGGAAGTTTTCTTCTATTACTTCTATGAATATCCTTTTAATTTCATTTGTGTTGAAAATGCTTCTTCATTGATACCTATCACTCTTAAATTAAGCTTCTTTGCATCATCTTGTAGTCATTGAGTTATTATTTCCTGATTCCTTGTTATTTTTAAGAGATCATTCCTTTCATAATCACTAGCTGCAATCCTGTCTTCAAAGTTTGAAAGTCTATCTTCAGTCTCCTCAAGCAGTTTTGCCAGCTTTTGATTGAATTTTTAATTTCTTGCATCTCTCTTTGAATGTTTCATGCATTGTAATTTCTTTCTACATTCATTCAAGGTTTCCATCATTTTCCTATGCCCCTCTTTGTTGTCTATGTCTTCTTTAGACCTGCTGAACAATTCTTTCAGTATGTTTGTGATTTCTTCTTTTACCTGAGACATTATTTCTGATTTGACTGCTTTTACAATCTCATGAAGTTGTTTCCTTACTTCAGTGGCTATCCTCTCAGAGATTTCAGGTGCATAACTTCCGTTTTCTTCCATGACTGTGTCTCCCATACTTACTGTGTGTGGGCTAAAGGTCTGAGTTTGCCTTTTGCTCCTTCGTCTTGACATTCTCCTGGGTTCCTCCCAACAAGCTGGTTGTGGGATCCCATGCAATTCCCACGTTGGCTGCCCATAGGTAGTGTAGGGGGATGGTCAGGCATCTGGGTTCTTCTAATTCCAGATTTACAGGGAGACAGCAGGGTGTGAAGCAGGCTTCTCCAAACCTATGCAGCTACACTGTGGCTTTGCTGATGATCAGGGGTGCATGGAGGTGGGGATGCTTATCAGCCTGTGTGTCTACACTGGGACTCCCACGATGGTGGCAGACATACAGGAGTGTGTTTGTCTGATTTTGCTAGTAGGTGATGGCTGCTTGAGGGAACCAAGGGCCTCTAGTGGTGGCCTACAGATGCACAGGACTTACCTGGCTGTTTGTCCCTGCTTGTGCTGGCTGCCTGTAGGAAGAAGCCTTCTGGTAGCAGCTCCTTGAGGGTGAAGGTGGATTTTCTGGCTCTCTCTGGCTGTGCTGTGCACACAGAGGAAAGGGCATTCCAGTGGTGGTGCACAGCAGGCAGAGATGGATCTGTATGTCTCCCTTGACCTGCACTGGGCGCATGGAAGAAAGGGCCGTCTGGTGGCGGCGCTCAGCAGGCAGAGGCAGATCTCCTGGTTCTCTCGGCCCGTGCTGGGCGTGCACAGGAAAGGAGATTTTTAAAATTTATGTGAGATGTTTTCTAATTCTTTCTAATTACAATTAGCCTTAGGTTATTATACTTTTGTATTACTGTGTTGTGTTTTTCATCATCGGATACATACGTGTGTCTGTCTTAGATCTTGGGGTTGAATGAAACTCTTTCTCTAACTCCTCAGAAAAGGCTTAGGGTTACAGAATTTCCTGAGTTCTTGCATGTTGGAAACTGTTTTCTTAAAATCTCAGTACTGCCTCTTAAGAATAGCTTGATGAAATATAAAATCATTGTTCTCATTCCTTCTTTTGGATTTCTTGACAATGTTTCATTTTGTCTTGTGTAATTTGCTCTTAAGCAATCCAAGACAACCTTGACTTTATTTTCCACTATAAAATGACTGTTTTTTTTTTCCCTCAGACACTTACAGCAATTTTTCTTAGATTTTAAGTTGTACTAGAAATGAGCACTGAATTGATTTTTCCAGATGAAGTGGGACCTTTAAATATAGATTCTGGTCTTTAATTTTTGCAGAGGTTTCTGCTAAGTGTTAATTCTATTCCATTGTTTTATCTTCTTCAGGAACTCTTAATTGTACATGTATAACATATACATGTTGGGTCTTCGTTGGGTATGTTCTGTATCCCACAGTTCCTTTTTGAAACTTTTCTAGTATTTTTATTTTCTTGGCCATTTTCATTTGTCTTCTTAATGTCTCTTATATTTTCAGTTGAATATATTATCTTATTGGTAATCATGGAATTGAGTCTTCAACTGAGATGTCTTCATTTCTTCAATTTCCTCTTGAGTTTGGATAATTCTTTCACATCTTCTTGTCTACTGTGAATTTCTAGTCTGATTTTCACAATTCATAATCTATGATACAAGGTATTTTTTCCCTTGTCAGTACTTGTTTAGCTCAAATTTGATTTTGATTTTAGTTATATAGCTTCTTTCTTTTTTTTTTCTTTTTTGGTGCCGGGGATTGAACTCATGACCTCGCATTTGCCAAGCAGGCACTTACACCACTGAGCTAAACCCCCAGCCCAGTTTCTTTCTAATTCATCACTAGTTTTGGCAGTGGAATTTTTGGTAGTTGAAACTGTTTTATCTTCATCTGTTTTTCTTCCTACAAAACCTTTTAATGGATGTTGACTATTGTTTCCCGATCATTTTACAATGTGTTATATTTCCTGGACTAGTAAAAGCAAGTTCTATTTTGGCAGGAAACTTGGGTCATAGTTGGTATAGTGAAATGTGGTTTCCTGAACAGATGGGCCTCTTTGGGATAGGATGAAAAGATGAGAATGTCATTTTTTATTTTTATAATTGTTTTAGGTTCTGTATAGCCTTAAGTTCTAGTCCTTGCTTCCTTTCTCCTCCTCTCCACAGAGGTCATTTTCTTCCCAGGACTGTTAAATCTAGGCCTTTTTATTATCAACTTGACTTTCTTTTCTGATTCTTCAGTACCATATACTCTAATCTACCATGTCTTAACTTCGTTTCATTATTTGCTAATCTGGGTGAGACTTGCTTTCTAGGGATGATTTTATCTGTGTTAACTTCCACTGATCTCGCTCTTTTTAATATGGGTTTTTTTTTACATGCATAACTCTTTATTCTGATATTGGTTTTGCTAGCTTCAAATCTTCATATTCCTACTACGAAACAACTGAAATTTTGGGTATTTTAAACTCTTAGTTATAGTTAGACATGAATTATGAATGATTTGATTGGATTTCCTTTTTGATCTGAAGGTTTCTAAAGTTTTTAGAAAGATTTTTATTTAGATGGTCCTCATTAACCCTGGAGACATATGTTTTAATAGGCTCTTAAGATACTTCTAAATAGTAATTTATAAAGCAGCATGAGAATAATAATAGTACTATGTAGTTATAAAAATGAATGAGTATCTCCATTCTGTAAGATTATGTTTAGGACATAACAATACGTGAAAAAATAAGGCTGAGATAACCATGTAAAATATATCACTTTTACATAAACATTACAGGTAAATCTATGTATATACACATATAAATGACAAATTCTCTCTCTCTCTCTCTCTCTCTCTCTCTCTCTCTCTCTCTCTATATATATATATATATATATACATACGCCAGTATTTTTATAAAATGGAAAGACTAACAATTAAAGTGGTTGCCTATTGAAGAAGGAAAGAAAAGAATGAACAATATTTCTCTAAGCATACTGTACCTTGTTTTATAAATCAGCCATTTTTGGGGCAATAATTTGGGATTGAATCCAGGCCTTTGTGCATGCTACACAAGTGCTATACCATTACAAAACTTTCTAGGCCCTATTATACATATTTATATGAACAAACTAATGTTGAAAAAGCAGTATATCAAAATACAAAAGAAAATGAAACAAATAAACCTTAAGTATCAATATGGTGGCTGTTACCTAGAAAGAAACTAATCTATATGATCTTATAATACATTATTTGACTGTATTTCCCTTGAGGATAAGACAAAAAGGAAAATAACTCAAACACTAACTGTATTCATAACAGTGGTAGTGTTGGTCAACAGTCTGAAATGCTGTATGTGTATTGTGAAATAAAGCAAACAAGTTATTTTGTTGATAAGGAGAATTACAATTCTCTTGCAGTATAAAGAAGATAAAGATTTAAGATGGTAGAAAAGTAAAAACATAATTGTTATGAATTTTAGTGGGAAGTATTAATATGAACCAAATAAACAAACAATAAAGGTAGATGCCTCTCAAAACCAAAAAGACAGAGCAGTCTAGTGCTCAGATTCTGGTCTGTAAATATCACTTCCCAATAAAAGGAGCATAGACTCCTAGAAAAGATAGATGATTCCATATTGGGGCAGGAAATATATAAGATAAGCTTGGAATATTTTGGTACTTCAAGAGTCCAAAAGAGCTACCAAATAATACTAATACATATAGAAGTGTCCGGACACACATGTGTAAAAATCGCATTATCTCTCTGGTGTGAGAAACTAAAAATGTAAGTAATAACATAAATGTACAACAGACACTGTGAAACAGGAAGAAAATGTTCACAAAGAAAAGGGAAACAGGGAAGAGGGGGGAGGAGAAAAGAAGGAAGGGAAAGAAAAAATGAGAGAAAAAAGATAAAATAAAAATCAAGTGCTGTGAAAAAGAGGAAAGGAGGTTTGAAAAGAAGGGATGGGAATGGGGAAAAAAGGAGGAATGAAGATATATCATATAAATATAAAAATTCCCTATAATGAATGTGATTATTATCTATACTTAAATTATACCAATAAACTTAAATAAAACTTTCGAGAGACAACATAATGAGTTCCCTACCAAAGATGGGACAATTCAAACATCAATATACACAATTTGTGTGACAGACTGAATCTCTGAGTTTCTGACACTATAAGTCCTTCCTTAAATACTTTTGGAAGATGTTAGTAAACCAATTTGTTGTTTTCTAAATAGGTAAATAAAAGAAGAATCCTGTATAAGCCATGTCTCAAACAGTCAATGAAAGTTTATTTTTATAAATTTAACTTTTTTGGAGGGCAGTGCTTGGAAATCAAACAGGGCCTCATGCATGCCAGGCAAGAACTGTACCACTAAAGAGAAACTACATCTCAGCCCCTAAAATATCCTGTATGAACTATATCTTAGGATAACTAAAGAATTGATAAAATTTTATTTTACTCAATCTATTCAAATTTATGTAGAAGGAATGGCAGGATTAAAAATTCTGATTCAGTAACCATAATAAAATAATGGGTCTAAGTCAGTGGCTGAGCCAGGCATGGTGACATATACCTGTAATCCCAGCACTCAGTAGGCCGAGGTTGTAGGACTGCTATGAGTTTGAGCCCAGCTTGGGATGCATAGTGAGTTCAAGGCTAACCTGACTGCATACTGAGATCCTGCCTCAAAACAAAGTCAGCAGTCGAGTGTGGTAGTGCATATCTGTAATCTCAGTACTCCGTTAAGCTGAGGCAGAAGGACTGCCAAGTTTAACCACAGCCTTGGACAACTTAATACTTTAAAGAAACCCTATTTCCAAATAAAAAAAACTTAAAAGGGCTGGACATATAGCTTAGTATAAAAGTTGTGAGTTCAGTTATCAGTACTGTAAAAATCAATTAGTTAATTCAGCCATCTATCCATCAACCAATCAGGGGTCAGCAGGCTTGCTTGTCAGCTGTTTTTAGAAGTAAAGTTTTTATTGGAATATAGTCATGCTCATTCACTGATGTATTACCTATGGCTACTTACACATTACAAAGACAAAGTTGAACAAATAATTGTACAAATAATATATGATCTGCAAGCCTGAAATATTTACTATCTGAATCATTAAGAAAATGTTGGTCTCTGATTGAGACCATGAGCACCAATGGCTATTACAGTATAAAACAAGATACAAACACAGCCTGTAGCTGAGCAAATATATAGGTCTAGTTATTTATTTCTAGGAAGCACAGGACAGAAAAACTTGTTAAATGATACATTTAAATGAAACAATGAGCAAAATATAATTGTGAGAAATTTTAGTCAAAGGACTTAGTGTTTTCAAGAAGTAAACTGAAATGGGAAACAACAGAGAAGGAGATCATATAGATTAAAAGAGATTTAAGGGACATATCAACCAACTATGAATCTTAGATCCTAGATCAAAGAAATTGTTGGGAGGGTACCGGTGGAGTGGGGTAGGGAGGAAAAAAGGGAGAGATTAGGGAGACAGGGAGGAAGAAAATCACATGAAGGAAAATTTAGACAAAGATTAAGTATGTATTAAGAAATTGTAGCTAATTTACATGTGATAAACCATGTGGTATAAGCCTGTAATCCCAGTATTTGGAAGGCTGAGGGAAGAGGATCACCGTGAATTAAGGTCCAATTTGGGATACACAGTGTGTTCAAGGTCAGCTTGAACTGCATAGTGAGACCCTGTCTCAAAAAACCAAATAAAAAAATTACATGTGATAATGGCATTAAAATTATTTGAAAATATCCTTACCTATGGGAGAGACATACTAAATAGTATCATGATACCATGACACTATCTTTGGGTAAGTGAGCAGGAAGAAGCAGGACAAGAAACATACATAAGTATACAGATAAAACAAGACTGACCATGTGTTGATGATTATCAACAATGAAGGTACATGGACATTCACTGTGTTATTTTTATAGCTTGAATTCTATATTACAAATAATTTTTAAAATGGAGGAACATATTTAAACAAGTATGTAGAGTGTGCTTTCTAATGATACATATTCCCTAACCTCAATGTAGCTCAGCTTCCTGAGGGGACCATGGCCAAAAGTCCATGCCTCATCCTTTTCTATCTGTATTTCATTAAGACCCACTCCAATAATGATTGGCAGTAACTGACTAGATGGGATGACTCTCTTAGGTATTTTTAGGCCAAGAAAAAAAAATGTGATTCTAATTTAGAAGAGAAAAACTTAGTGGGGTTAGCAGTTTAAGTAAAATAATAGATTTAAAATGAGAAAATTCCAAGGACAAAGTGAGAATCTAGGAGGAGGGGGCAGAGATAAAAGATCCTTTACCCTTTTTATTGGGAGAGTTTTCTCTCACTCCTTGTCATCATTACTGAATTTAGTGAAAGCCCTGTGATGTGTATGTCTGTGTGTGGGTATGTGCACATGTGTGTGTCTGTATCTGTATTTTTACTTTATTTTTTTGAAGTACACTAAATGGAAAGACCACCTTCAATTTTCTATCTTAGTGTAAATGAATACTGACAAAAAAAAGAAAGAAAGGTGTATTTTCTTGTGTGGAAAGGTAGAGCTTGAGAGACACTTAAACATGTAGGCTAAACTGAGATGGAAATGTTAAGATTTTGCAGCTCATTTTCATTTTGGATAGCTCCTTTTTAGGGACTAAGTGAAAGCCAAGGGATAGGCAGGGACTCTATACTTTCCATAATAGAATGTACAAGGGGTCTTACAGGATTTGCTGGGAAGAGCATGGGTCTAGTAACTCACCCAGAGGGGGTTGCAGCATCCCCCCATTCTTTTCACAGTTCCCAACAGGTTGGATTTCAGCAGAGTCAACCAGCCGCCAGAAATCATTCTTGTTGTCACTGCCATCAAGGCGCAGGCGGAGGCGGGCACCAGTCAGTCCAACTACTGTGGCAATACAGGTGGATGTGGTATTCCTGGGGTCTTGTGCTTCCAATTTCATGCTGATCTTGAATTCATTGCTTGGAGGTGTATAGGACTGAGAAAAATAAGCCATAGGGATTAGGTAGAACTAGAATATAGTCAACTGAGTTTTCAAAAAGAATGTTAAAAAAAAACAGAAAATGTATGCTTTGTACCCAAATTGGATACACCTAGACCAGGGATAACATTGTGAACTATGCCCTAACATTTAGGAAAAGTTTCATACTGAAGAAACAGTGTAAGGTAAGATGAAGAGAAAATTTACTTTCCTCTGAAGCACCAAATATTGCTTCACACCAGTGAAAAGGACAACAGCATCTACTTGCTCTAATGCTTTCTCATTCTATCTTTTCCAACTTCTTATCTCTTTGGTATAACATTTTCTTTCAGTACCTCCACATTCTATTCAGCTACCATATCCTTAATGTCTCTTCATGGAACATTAGTAGTCTGCATATCTACTACACAGACTAAAGAACCATTGTGAGTTGATTTTTTCTTTATTTTGACATTAACTTTTAAATCAACTCATATAATTGATATATAATAAACTACACAAACATTGATAAATCTTGACATATGTATTCACCTGTGAAAGCCTCACCAGGATCAAGATAATGAGTATGACTATCACCCCAAATTCATGAATGTTCCTTTGTATATAATAAACTACACAAACATTGATAAGTCTTGACATATGTATTCACCTGTGAAAGCATCACCAGGATCAAGATAATGAGCATGACTGTCACCCCAAATTCATGTATGTTCCTTTGTAACCCTTTTATTCTGGCCTCTCCCAGACCCTTATGCCCAGGCAACCAATGATGTACTTTGTACATTGTAGATTGGTTTTCGCCTCCTAATCTTATATATAATCATAGAGGATGTACTTTTTTGTATAGCTTTCATTCAGCATAACTATTCTGATGTTTACCTACATTGCTGAATGGATCAATACAGATTATTTCTAATCTCAAAGTCTGAAGTCCAAAATGCTCCAAAATCTGAAACTTTCTGAGCACTGATTTTAACACTACAAGTAGAATTTTCCATAACTGGGTCCATATGATGAGTTGCAGCCAAAACATAGGCACACTAAGAATGTGTAAAATTACCATCAGGCAACGTGTACAAAGTACATCTGAAATTCATGAATTTCATGTTTAGACTTGGGTCATATCTCTAAGATATTTCATTATGTATATGCAAATATTCTAAAATCTGAAAAAATACACAATCCAAAACATTAAACTTATGGTCTTAAAAAAAGTCTATGTAAGAGATACTCAACCTATAATTCATTTTTTTGCTTGGCAGTACATAAGTTAATGTTCATCTGATTTTTTCCACCTTTTTCCTATTACAAATAAAATTGCTGTTGAATATTCCTGTGCAAATATTCGCAAAGAAATAATACAGTCATCTATCAGTGTCTGGAGAAGATTAATTCCAGGATGTCCCTCAAATACCAAAACCATGGATGCTCAAGTCTCTTATATAAAGTGGTATAGTATTTGCACATAATCTACACACATCTTCCTGTATCATCTACACACATCTTCCATAATCATCTCTGGATTTCTTAGAATACCTAATACAATATAAATACTATTAAATAATTGTTATACTGTGTTGTTTAGGGAATAATGACAAGAAAAAGCTTTCATATATTTATTATAGACACAATTTTCCCCCAAACATTTTTGATCTGCAATCAGTCAAATTCACAAATGTGAAATCCACACACGGAAGGCCAACTGACTTTCTTTTCTCTTCCTAAATATCTAAGATTGGAATGGCTGGATGATATGATAGGTATGTATTTAACTCACACATAAGAAAATTAACTCTTATATTATAAAGTATATAATTCAATGCTGTAGTTTGGTGGAACTGAACATGAACCCAGGGCCTCATGCATGCTATGGAAGCACCCTATCACTAAGCTATATTCCTATCCTATTCAAAGTTTTTAAGTATATACACAGAATTGTGCAAACATCACACCTACCTACTGTTATAAAAGTTTCATCATCTCCCCAACAGAAATCTCATTTCGTTAGTTGTCATTCTCCATCCCCCCTCTCAGTCTAGTCACTGGAAATTATGAATCTACTTTTCATTTATATAGATTTGCCTATTTTGGATATTTCATATAGTTGGGATTATGTAATATATGGCTAACATGCGAATGGTTTCTTTCACTTAGCATGTTTTCACAGCTCATCCACAGATTATAGCATGTATCATCAGTACTTCATTCCTTTTCATTGCAGAATAATATACTATTGTATGGATATACTACACTTTGCTTATTTACTATTGGATGAACATTTGGATTGTTTCCCCTTCACAATTACAGTAAGTCCTTGACTTAAAGACATTTTTATTTTGTTGACTTATGGGCAAAATTGACTGATGATCAATTCTCCTGGAATGGAACTTGTTAGTAAGTCAGGGATTTATTGTATTATTAATAATGATGTGATTGACATTTATGAGATATCTCTGGCATATGTTTTCTGTTCTTTTGCATATATACTGAACGGGATTGGTAGGCCATAAGGTAACTCTATGTTTAACATTTTGAGTAAATGAACTGTTTGCTAAGGTGGCTACAGGATTTTATAATCTCAGTACCAATATATGACAGTACTACAGTGCTTGCTACTGTCTACCTTTTTATGTTTAGTCATCTAGTAGATGTATAGTATGTAACTGCAATTTCGATTTCTGTTTTTCAAAAGATAATGATGTTGAGTTTCTTTTATGTGCTTACTGGTCATTTGTATCCATAGAGAGAAATATACATTCAAATTCTTTGCCTATTTTAAAATTGTAACTTTCTTCTTCATGAGGAATGTGATCATTATGTACTACAAACATATACTAACAAAAAAATAAAAATCTGTGATTTTAAAAAACTGTTCATTTGTAAGAGTTCTTTATATACTGCATCTGGGGTACAAGTCTCTTATTAGGTATGTGATTTATAGATATTTTCTCCCATTTTGTGATTTACCTTTTCATTTTCTTGATCATGTCTTTGGAAATCCGTTTGATTTGGATGAAGTTCAGCATATCTATTTTTTCTTTTGTGGTTTGCATTTTTGGTGCTGTATCTAAGAAACTGTTACCTAAGCCAAAGTAATAAAGACATCATGTGTATTCTTCTAAGAATTTTATAGTCTTAACTTGTATATTTAGGTATAATCCACTTGGACTTAATCTTTGTGTATGATATAGGTAGGATCTGATTTCATTCTCTTGCTTGTGGATACCCAGTTATCCCCATACCTGTTGTTGAAAATCTCATAGAACTGTCTTGGCATTCTCACTGAAAAGCAACTGACTGTAAATTAATGGGTCAATAATCTATATGTTTACCTTTATGCCAGAATCTCATCGTCTTGAGTTCTACAGTTTTGTAGTAAATTTTTAAATCAGGAAATACTGAGTCTTCCACCTTTGTTTTCCCTTTTTAAGACTGCTTTGGTTATTCTGGGTCTCTTACATTTCTATATTTTGTTTTTTGGTTTTTGCTTTTGAGATAGGGTCTTACTATGCAGTTCAGGTTGGCCTTGAACTCACCATAAAGCCCAGAGAGGTCTCATACTGACAGTGATCCTCTTGCTTCAGTCTCCTGAAAGCTAGGATTACAGGCATGTGCCACCATACATGGCATCCTGCATTTCTATATGAAATTTAGGATCTACTTGTCAATTTTTGCAAAAAAAAAAAAAAAAAGGCACCTAGAATTTGATAGGGATTACACTGAATTTACGGATTAATTTGTGGAGTTTTGCTGTTACCTATGTGATTTACAAATATTCTCTCTTAATCTACATTTTCATTCTCTTGTGTCTTTTGAAGAGCAGAATTTCTTAATTTTGACAAAGTCCTATCTGTTTGTCCATCTCAGAGCCTTCACATTGAGCTACATCCCCAGCCCTACCCTAGCAAATTGCCCAGGCTGGGTTTGAACTTTTGATCTTCCTACCTCAGATACCCAGAGTGTTGTTGGAATTACAGATGTGTGACACCACTGCTCATTTTTAACATTTATTGTGGCTCATGTTCCTAGTCAAGTGTTTTTAAAAACGTTTTCTTTACATAAACTTTATATATCTGTTAGTTAACTTCCTCTCCCTTTTAGGTGTTATTTACATGGGAGTTTCTTTTCTACTGTATCTTCTATTGGATTATTTTAAGCCACTGAGTAAAATGCTAAGTTTAGTACTGAGGTAAAACAATTTTTAAAAACTTAAGAATGTTACTCGTTTCTTATTTCCAGCAGTATCTTTTTTTCTGCTCAGAAGTACAGTGTTTTCTGACCATCTATTTTCCAAAGTAGATGAGCCACTTCACATTTTCACTAGCAGTGTATGAAAGTTTCATTTGCTCAGCATCTTTGTCACTGTTTGATAATGGTCAAATTTTTTTTTAAAAAAATCAGATATTTAAATCAATGTATAGTGACATCTCATTAAATCACCTTTAATTTGTATTTCCCTAATGAAATAATAATCCTGTGCATATATTTTCTTTGGTTTTATTCTTTTAATTCCTTGCTTTTCCTGGTCTGTTTGCTTTGGTAATACAATATTGAGTAGAAGTGGCATGAACAGACATCCTTATCTTGTTCCTCATTTTAAAAGGAAAATATTTAGTCTCTACCATTAAGTATGATGTTATTTGCAAATTGCTCATTAATGTCCCTTTTGCTGACTTTTTATTAGTAATAGATGTTGGATTTCTCTTTTTATTTTAAAGAAAAAAAAAGATACAGAATTTTAAAAACAAGATAATAGGAAATTGACAATGGTTATTATATTGTGTATTGTTATTTTCAAAATAGTTGCTCAAATTACAATGGATGCCTGATTTCATTGAATGTTTTGTTTGCATATATTGAGATGATCATGTTTTTTCTACTCTTTTTTCTTCCTGATAAGGTGGTCTCCTTAGACCACTCTCATTTTTGGAGCTAGGATCTTATGTTGGCTAGGTTGTTCTTGAACTAGAGGGCTCAAATGAGCTTCTTGCCTCTGCCTCCCAATAGCTGGGACTATAGGCATATGCCACAATACTGAGCTACGTTTTTTTTTTAAGTGTATTTGTATGGTAAGTTATATTGATTGATTTTTTAAATTTAAATAAACCTTGCATTCCTAGAATTAATGCCACTAGGTCATAATGAGTTTTCTCATTATGCTATTATTCTTTTTTTTTGTCTTGTACCAGAATGTTTACTAGAAATTTAGAAGGAAAGATCTTCAATAGAAAACCAAGAAAAATGTAATCAACAAAATAGTGAATGAAATATATTTATGATAAAATATTATTCAACAGCGAAATAAATGAGCTATACTTCTATGGATTGGATATGGCTTGAAAGTTTGATATACTAGAAACTTAGTCTCCAGTGTCACTAGTAAGAGATGGTGGGACTTAATGGGATGTGTTTAGATTATGTGGTACCATTTTCATGCGTGGATTAATGTCTTCCCTGAGAGACTGGTTTAGTTCTCTAAGGCGTTAAGTCTTGAGGGACTGGATTAGTTACTACGAAAGTAGATTATTACGGAGCAAGTCAGCCTCCCTTCTATCTTGCTGGGACATGTGTGCTCTTTCACATTCACTGGGTTCTGTTCTGTTTTTTTTTTTACAATGTGTTGACACAGCACAGAGCCCTTAACAGAAACCAAGAAGTTATTGGTGCCATGCTAGTAAACCTTCAGAACCATGAGTTAATTCTCCAGCCTCAGATATTTTGTGAAAGCAAATGAGAACAGGCTAATATATCCCTTCTAGTTATATGTAGCAATATCAATGAGCCATGAATGATATTTATTCTAAAAATTAAGTTTTACAAACTTATGCTATTATTCTTTTTCCTTTAAAATTATTTTGAATTTTTACAAGGATACTGCTGTGCAGTTGTTGTTGTTTGATGTCTGCCTGGTTTTGACAACAGAAATGTTTTCTTTGTAGGATTAGACACATTTCCTTCTCATAAATCTTCTGAAAGTCTGTTTAGAATTTGTACATTTCTTCCTTAAATGTTTGAAAAAATTCATCAGCAAAGCCACTAAGGCAAGGAATATTTTGTGGGAGAACTTTTTACTACAACTCAATTTTTGTAAAAGTAATAGCACTATTTAGGTCTTCTATCTTCTTGACTATACTTTAGTAATTGTGTCATTCATGGAAGTTATTAATTTCACCTCAGTTGTCAAATTTAAAGATATAATATTTCTTAATATTTTAATATCTGTAGACTATAGTGATATTACTTCTCGTATTTCAGATATTGGCTAGTTACAACTTTTTCTTTTATTCATGGTCATCTGGCTGGAGGTTTATTAGTTTTATTAATCTCTGGAAAGAACTAGCTTTTGGCTTCAGTAGTGTCTATAGTTTTTCTGTCTTTTGTTTAATGTTTCTTATTCTTTATTTCAGAGTTAACTTTTTTCCCCTCCAGTTTTCTAAAGTTAATCAAAACCTTTCATTTTAACATAAATGTTCAGTGCTATAAATTTCCCCCTAAATATTGCTTTAGCAGCATCCTACAAATTCTGAAAGGTTCTGCTTTCATTTTCATTCAATTGAAAATACTTTTTTATGTCCCTTTTTGGTTTCTTAGTATTCATGGGGTCCTTAGAAATGAGTTACTTAGTTTACAAATATTTGGAGATTTTCTAGGTAACTTTGTCATTTTCTTAATAAAAAAATTCCACTGTAATCAGAGAACATAACTTTGTACTGCTTAAATGCTTTCACATTTCTTGAACTTTTTTAATGCCCAGAATATGGCTTATCTTAATAAATGTTAAGCAACAATTCAAAAAGAATGTGTACTCTACAGATGTTGGACAGTATTCAGTATGTGTCAACTTGGTTAAGTTAGTTGTTCAAGTGTATCGTATGCTTGCTTAATTTCTATCAACTCTGACTACAGATACATTTTGGATTTATTTATTGGATTAATTTCATCAGGCTTTGTTTCATGTAAGGATAGTCTGACTCCTTTATTATTATGAGATTATCTTCTGTATCCCGGTAACATTCTTTGCTCTGAAATATACTTTGATATTAAGTTATTTCAGGTATATTAATGACGAATGTCTGCATTGTATATCATTTCTCATCATTTTATCTTTAATCCATTCCTGTTTTTATATTTAAAGTATAATATCTTATAGGCAATGTAAAAATTGAATTTTGTTTTTTATCCAGTGTGCCAATCTCAGTCTTTTCATTGAGATGTTTAGGTCATTTACATTTAACTTGATTTTTGGTATGGCTGAGTTTAAATGTACTACCTTTCTACTAGTATTCCATTATTTTAGTGGTTGCTCTGGGTTTATAGTAAACATTTTAATTTATCATAGTTTATCTTCAAGTAATATTATACAAATTTATGCATAAAAATTTCACAATAGTAAACTTAAATTTCTCCCTTCCTGCCTTATTATCATACATTTAACTTATATTATCCCACAATACATAATTATAGTTTATATAGTTCATTATATTTTATAGAGATTTACTAAGAAAAAACCATTTTATATATTATTAAAATTTTTAATGTTCATTGCTTTGTATAGATCTGTTATTTCATCTGGTATCATTTTCCTTCTGCTTGTTATAACTTCCTTTAAAATTTCTGACAGTCCAACTGCTAGTGGCAAATTCCTTTAGCTTTTGCATGCCTGAAAATATCTTTATTTCACCTTCATTGCTGAAAGATGTTTTTCATAACATAGATGCTATTCTGTGACCTATGTAGGTCCTGAATCTGTTTCAACCAGTTTTTGTTAGGTATTATATTTTAGGTTAAATATTTTCTTTCAGTAAAGATGTTGAACAATTTTATTTTTCCTTGCATTGTTTCTAACAAGAAATACAGTGACCAGCTGGGCGTGGTGGCACATGCCTATAATCCCAGCATTTGGGAGGCTGAGGCAGGAGGATCACCACAAATTTGAGGCCAGCCTGGGCTACAAAATAAGTTCAAGGCTAGCCTGAACTGCATAGTGAAACCCTGTTTCAAGAAAAAAAGAAATAAAGAAAGAGAGAGAGAGAGAAAGAAAGACAGTGACAGTGTAGTTCTTATCTTAGTTATCCTACATATAAAGTATCTTTTCTCTGGCTGCTTTTAAGGTTTTCTCTGGCTACTTTAAGGTTTTCTCTTCATGGATTTGTGCACTATAAAGTTATACCTTAGTGTAGTGTCCTTTTGGGACTCACTGAACTTCTTGAACTTGTGGGTTTATAGTATTTCCCATTTTTGGAAAATTTTACCTATTATTTTTTCAAATGCTTTTTTCTTTCCCCCTTTCTTTTATCTTTCTTGGGGACTCTATTTCATGTGTATTTGGTCACCTAAAGCTATTTCACAGTTCACTGGTGCTCTTTTTTTTTTCCTTTTTCCTTTATGCTTAATCTTCAAGTTTACTAATCTTTTATTCTATCACTAATTCCATCTACTATATTTTCCATTTCATATGTAATATTCAATCTCTTTTTTATATCTTCAATTTCTCTGTTTAGTTGATGTATTTAACACATGAAATGATGAAAATAATCAATGTGTTTGTTTGCTATGCTATGACTTATGTAGGTCCTGAGTCAGTTTCAACCAATTGATTATTCTGTTACTGATTGTATTTTTCTGCCTCCTTTCATGCCTCTTTATCTTTGACTGGATGCCACATATTGTGAATTTTATCTGATGGTCCCTGGATAATTTTTCATTCCTATAAATTTTCATGTGTTTTGTTCCCAGATGCAGCTACTTGCATAGGGCTTTATCCTCTTGCTTATAATTTGTAAGGAAGGTCTGCAACACTGCTCAGGCTATGGCTAATAAATTATTTCCTGATATTGAGCAAAACTTTCTTGAGTAGTCCTACTCAATGCCACTGAATTATGAGAGTTTCCAGTTGGGCTGGTGTGTCAGGCTCTATTCCACCTAATATCTTTCCAAGGAGTTACCTTGGCATGAAATATTTCTTCACATGCTTTCAATGAACAACGGTTTTTTCCTGAATACCTTAAAAGAACTCCCAGAAGATTTCATTTCTTTAAATTAGGGAATCTGCTGGCTCAACCTACATTTCCCTTCCTTGAACCATGATCTGAAAATTCTTGAGGCAGAAAGCTGGGAAACCACACAGGGCTCAATTTATTAGTCTTCCCCGTTTCAGAAATCATTTTTTAGTTGCTTGGTCACTGATGATTTGAAAACTACCATTTATTATATTTAGACTTTTAAAAACATGTTTCAGGTGAAAATGTTAATTCAGTCTCTGAATTTGAAAAGATGTTCTGAATTTGTATTTTTGCCTAGAATATAGACCTAAATACGAAATGTTGACACAGGTTAATAATCATTGAGTAATAAAGGAAGACAAATGGCCTAATGCTTAGCTCTGTTTAGCAGTAAATTTCTTTGCTTATAAGTCTTATCACTTATTGACATAATCAACATCACTTATGAATTGTCTGGAACATTTAATTCTATGTGGGAAGCTCTGGATGACCTCTGATGAGTTCCTAAAACTTTTCCC
>PVJX010027243.1:0-25036 GCA_004027295.1 Dolichotis patagonum | reverse complement strand
GCATATACAGTGAGCAACAACAGAAACCATTTTTTCTCATATCCTTCAAATGAGATTAATTTACTGTATAATTTAGAGGCAGATGTACATTATCAAAATTTGTACAACTACATTTTAAGTTGTAAAAAGTTAAAGAGTAGTGGAAAGTCAGATACAGATTATTTTCAAAAAATGTGTAGATAAGTTTACTCTCTTTGGAACGTTTTAAAAAAGTATCAATCAGCAGTTACATTAATGCCAGTGTTTATGAATGACGTTATGCTTACATGTCTTCAGAATCAGAAGGCCCTTCTTTAATGTGCTCATCTTCAATTTCGTCTATTTCAAGATTGTCTTGATGAACATCTCCTACAGTGGGGACATCCATTAGGGTTCTGAACAGCTTTGAGAGATCTGGAAGTGAGCATGTCCTCAACATCTAAAAAGAGTCAACAGACTACTTATTAGAAGAGAATTAAAAATAAGAAAGACAACTAGAGCTAATAACAGTTATATATAAATCATATTTTAAGAACTAGAAGAAGAGGATTCAAAGGTAAGCTGACCAAGATTATTACCTAATTCTTTTTAATTTCAGCTTGGTATTTTTTCACACAATAAACTAAACTTGTGAGCTCTGATTTGGTTTTAACATACACAAATTTGTCTAAATGATGGGAAGAGGTGTTTACTTAGGTGTATACCTGGCCTGGAATTGGAAATCTGTCAGGAATTAGTCAGTGCTAGAAAATTCCCACTCTCTCTTTTTCATCCATGACCCATGTTTTTTGTCTTTTGTGGTATTTCCGAGTGGCTCTCTCATCTTCCTATGCTTAGTTTTCCCCACACAGCCTTGCTTGAAATGCTGCAGTGCATTCTTTGAAGTGAGGCAAAGCACAATCATACAACCCACAACCTTTGGTACTGTTTAATCAATAAGTTGCTGGGTAGTTGACAGTGGTTAAATTAGGGGCTCAAGTCAGTGTAAGGAAAGCCTAGCACTGCTTCCCTGGGCTTGGGACTGTGAGTGAAAGGCTGGAGCACAAAGCACTCTGATGTCAATGCTAAGAATCACTCATAACAGCAGAGAAGGAACTCAGCCAACTGTGTTGTGAAAATAAAAAAAAAACCGCACATAGTTGAGGTGTTGAAAATTTGAATTTGTGTTGGATAAGAACATAGATAATAGTAGTAGATTGTTTGCCAACCTTTCAACAATTAGAATGTGATGACTGGCAGGCATATGAAACAAATAGCAGGTTTTATGGGTGAGTTAACCGTAAAAGAATTTGTGAGTTTCGAAACATGATTACTAAGGTCCTGATAAGAACTCTACACCAGATGGAAGACTTTAAAGAAAACACAATGTATAGCATATTAATAAAAATTTGTATCTGTGGCCAATTTTATAAGTACAATCTGTTTTTTGAGAAAAATAAAGGACACATTCTCATTATTTAAGCACGTTTACATATTACAGCACTTAAGGGAAAAATGGTTACAAGTTGGTGAAGTTGGTAAGGATGGATAAAGATATATTACTTTAAACCATTTAATAATGGTACTGAAAATATTTCTTTTCCACTGTCAGAATTTACACATCATTTTATGCTTTCAATCATATATATGGTAAGCCAGCATTTATAAAATAGGCTCCTAGGGCTGGCGATAGAACTTAGCGGCATAAGATCCTGCCTGGCAAGTACAAGGTTATGAGTTTGATTCTTAGTACAAATAAAATAAAATAAAATAAAATAAAGTGAAATGAAATACAATACAATACAATAAAATAAAATACAATAAAATAAAATACAATACAATAAAATACAATACAATAAAATACAATAAAATACAATACAATACAATAAAATACAATACAATAAAATACAATACAATAAAATACAATACAATACAATACAATACAATACAATAAAATACAATGCAATGCAATACAATACAATACAATAAAATACAATAAAATAAAATAAAATACAATAAAATAAAATTCAATACAATACAATACAATACAATACAATAAAATAGACTCCTAGCACTAGATTCCCTAATTACTAATCAAGAAAAATACATAGCACACATGCATTATACGTTTAAAATTATGGGGTTACTTGAAAGGTAAATATTTTTTTAGGCTGAGAAAAATTTTAACTAGCCCCGATAAAATATTCTCAATTCTAGCTTATTCCTTTTATCAACTATAATAACTTTTGCAACCTATCATTAAAAGATACAGTTAGAAAAAAATTTCAGGTGGTCATGGAATTTAACAGCTTACCTTTTGCAACAGGTTTTTACCCAACTACTTGTCTGACAGCTATCAAAAGGAGAAACTCTTATTTAAATTTTTTATTTTAAAGAGAAAAAACAAAAATTAAGAAGCAAACAAATTAAAAACAGCCAAAGCAAAATGACAACAACAACAATAATAACAACAACAATGGTGATACAGGACTTCAAAACAAGATGATAGGAATGTAACAATGGTTGTTATATTGCACATTGTTTTCCATTGCTCAGGCTACCAAATACAGGCATGTAAGATTGATCAAACAATATAATTTTCAAAAGGAGAAACTCTTTATATACACCATACTCATTGATAAGACTTGTGTGGTTCTTAAATAGAATCTTTACCTTCAGTCAAAAAGTTAGCCACCATGCCCAGCTCACAGTCTACTGTTTTAATATCTACAGAAATAAATTCTGTAAATATCAGTTCATTAATAACATTGTTGAATACTGAGATCTTCATTCACAGTTTTTTTTTGAGATTCTTTGCACCATGAACATCTACATAGTGTTTGTATCATTATAAAATCAAACAAGAGAGTAATGTTTTCTAGAACCCTGAAACGTTTTTTAAAATGCATGTTATCTTTAGTTTTTATAGTTTTCTCAAAAATAAAGGGAACCATATAGTATAGTTAATGAATGAATGATAATAAAGTATTAGCTTCATTAATAAAATTATATATCAAATTCAAATTTAAAGAATTGTTAATTCACTTTTTCAACTTTAGATTTTTTCATATAAATTATGAAATGGTAATGCTCGGGTATATTATAAAGCTATTTATGATGGGCACATTTGTTGAGCCCATTATACCACTGTTCTCTTAAAATAGCTTCTACAAGTATTTTCTTCAATGCCTAAACTTGATTACAATGAGTTTAGAACAAAAATTGTGAATATTATCAGTAGCAAAAATTATGTTAAGAATAGATACTTTAGCAAATCAAAACACTTGACTCTTCAGACATATGTGCTCCTTATAAATTATTGGTTAATCTTTTTTCCCATCTTGTAATTGCTAGAACAAGAAACAGAATGCTCAAATTTTTACACTGTTCAGTTTTTCTACTCCACACTCAAGGTAAGAATATTACCAACAGAACACATCTGGTCTCTTTCCATCCCTTATTGACTATCCTGCAGAGTAAAGAAGAACAGACTAAAAGACAAACTTGAGAGATGATGAGGATAATAAAGTGCACATCTTTCCTACTGTCTGGGCACAAAGTGTGGGTATGCTGCTTTTCTGCTACCTTGTTCTGAGCATGCATAGGTCAAGTCAGGCCTATGCCTGCCTGCTGGGAGCAAAATAAGGCTAATTTTCAAAGTCTCTCTGAAACTGGGTCTTAAGAGGATATAAAGTTCACTGTGGGTAAACGAGGTTTGTTCTGCAGACCCTAAGGGTCTCAAGGATGAGTAACTGAAGAAAAATATCAACCAGCACAATTTTGCATAAAACTAGGCCAAATTTTTCTGGTTGCTTTATCAGAAATAAAACTAGTATTATGACAGACTCTTATGTTGTCATCCTAACTAGCTACAAGTTTGAAGTGCATTTCAGAGGTAACTGTCTAACTCAACTTTCTTCAGTTTTCATGTGATTATAAATCATAGGATTCCAAAATACTATTACTGTATTTTGAGGGAAGAGTTTTCTTCTAGAAAGTCAAAAAAATGTAACACGTGGGTTTAATCTTTATTAGTAAATATTGGCCTTCCCTAATTATGAAACCATGTATCCTAGCCAGGAGCAATCTCTGAAGAGTAACTCCGTACCTAATGAATAGTTCCTTCCAATAAGAGGAGAAATGGTGCGCGCACACACACACACATATTTTTTTTTTTAAGACAGAGTCTTATGTAGTTCAGGCTGGCCTTGAACTCAGGGATCCTCCTGCCTCAGCCTACCAACTTCTGAGACTATAGGTGAGTGTGTGCCACCATGCCTGGCCAAACTATTTTTTATCAAATTATTTATCAATGCTTAATATGTAATACATTTTATTATCTATATTTCCCAATTATAAGCTTCATGAGCACAGAATTTTTGTCTGTTTTATTTAACATTGTAATCTCAGCATTTAAAGAGGTACAGTAGTTAGCATGTAGTATTTAATCAGTATTTGTTGACCAGATGAATCTGCTAACAACAGCCTACCAGACAATGAGAAAGGGAGGGTGGAAGTTTCTACAAATTCACCCTGCAGCCACTTGTGATGATAACCTAACATCCTTAAGCAGTTTATACTTTTAAATAAACAGTGAACTTTAGAGCAGAATAAACCACTGGCTTTAAATCAAATACTACCTCTTTACTAGTTTTGTTTCTTCTGAAGGTAGAATACAGTTCTCCCACACTGATTTCTATTTTGAATATTTTTATTAGTCCATATTTGCAGTACATAACATTTACATTCCTTGTGTGGAATTGATACATGAACCTAATGAATTTGAATTTCTTTTTTTCAGTCCTTTTCCCTCCCCTCTCTCTTTCTTGATGTCTTTCTTATTTAAGAAAAATCTATCCCTTTGCTTATCAATCATTTATTTTGTTATTTATAATTTGGGTTTCCCTTATAAGAGAAATCATAAGCTTGTAGTATGATGTATTTCACTTAACATTATATCAAGATGCACTGCAAGATGCATTTTCCTACAAATGATGCAAGTTTATCTTTCTATATCGCACAGGAGTACTCCATTGTGTGAAAACATCACATTTTCTTTCTTCATTCATTTGCTGATGGTCAAATCTGCTGCTTCCAAGATTCAGTTGTTATAAATTCTGCCGCTATAAGCATGGGTATACAAATAACACTATAATATGAAGTCTTTAATTCTTTTGGGAAGATACATAGAAAAGGAATAGCTCAGTCAAATGGAATTTCTAGTTTTAATTTTTTGAGGAATCTCCATATTAATTTTCAACATGGAGTAAAGATACCTCTTCAATAAATGGTACGGGGAAAACTGGCTATCCATATGCAAAGACTGAATCTAGACCAGTTTCACTCACCATGTATTAAACTAAAATCGAAATGGATCAAGCAATTAAACATTAAAATAGAAACACAAACAGTCGGAAGATAAAATAGGTAAAAACTCGGAATTTTTGCCAGCTATTCCTGAGACAGAGGACTGATATCTAGACTATATAAAGAACTAGAAAAAAATTAGAACCCCCGAAACAAAAAACCCAGCCAAAAAAATGGGAACATGAAATGAAGAGACTTCACAGAAGTACAAATAGCCAATAAATTTATGAAGAAATGCTCAGCATCACAAGCCATTAAGGATATGCAAATTAAAACAACACTGAGATCCCATCTCACTCCAGAAAGAATGGCTAACATCAAGAAATCAAATGATAACAAATGCTGGTGAAGCTTCGGGAAAAAGGAACTCCTCTACACAGTTGGTGGGAATTTAAACAGATTTTTACTTTTAAAAGTCTCCTTCTAAAAGATATTTAATCAAGAACTCCTCTACACTGTTGGTGGGAATTTAAATACATTTTTACTTTTAAAAGTCTCCTTCTAAAAGATATTTAATCAAGATTTACCACTGGTGAATTCCCCTAATGGGACAAAGAAAAGGTATGCCGCAGAGAATAAACTTTAAGTAATGCTTCCTCTTTACCTTCTACTGTTGGGCTTTTTTTTTTTTTGCCTGTATCTTTATCAAAATAAAGTCAAACTTAGTATGGCATAAACCAATGATATATCAGGGTTGTAACAAACACACTCTATCCATCGATTTTTCATAAAATATTGAGCACTACCATGCGTTACATACTAAACATAACCATGGTGACAGAAAATAGATCCAGATCTTGCTTTATGAAACTTTCAGGGTAGAAAAATATCATGACTGGGAATTCTGAACCTACAGAGGCTGTCATCGTTAGATCAGTGAACAGTTGTGGCAACAGAAAAGAGAAAGGCTTTATTTAAATTTTATAAACCATAGATCTCTGCTGGAAAGAGACTGAGGAATGGCAGGGGAGGATGGCGGCAACTAAGGGGGAAGGAGGGAGAGAGTGAGTAGTAGTAGTAGTAGTAGTAGAGAGGGTGGGGGGGACACCAATGGAAGGAGAGAGAGAGGGAGTCAAGGAGGGACGGAGGAAGAGACACAGAGACTGATCAGTCAGTCAGGATTGAGATGAGATTTTGAATGCCTTTTCAATGGAGGTCACTGAATAAACAGAAGAACCTAAACATTTCAAAGACTCTTCTGGTCTATGAGCTACAAGACTTTGAGAATCTGTTCACTCAAAAGCAACCAACTCTCTGTTCCTTCAAACTATACTGCTTTTTGAACATTACACCCAATCTTAGAGCATTTTCCTTTATAATAAATTCCAAGGTTTCTCTAGCAAGTTTTCCTATAAGATAATCATGGCAAAAAATTAATCACCAGCATTATTTTCTGGGGAGTGGGTTAAACAGTAAGAAAGTACAATTTTTAGAGAAGTCAGTCTTTTTACCATGTAAATAAACTGGATTAATCTAATTTTGACTTCATGGTACTCATATGTTCCCCAAAATCACAGTTGATCCACTGTGTGACCTTAGGGAAAATTCCTTCACCTTTCTATACTTTAATTTCTTCATGTATAGAAAAGGGATAATTTTAGTGATTATAGAGTATTTGAAAGATTTAAATTATTACATGTAGTTAAAACAATTTAGCATACAATAAGTGTTCAATAAAGTTAGCCAGCTATAGTTACAGTAATAATCAGTACTATATTTTTATGTGAAAAATCAAAGAACATGAGAATGCTTCCCATAAGATATATGGTCTGATTTTTAAAAACTGGGCATGGGAAAAAAACAACATGTGATTGAAATTTGGTACTTCTTGTTTATAGTCAGAGAACAAAATAAATATATTAGCAGACTCTTTCCACAATTTAATTATTTGTTATCTAACAACCCTAGAAATAAATTAACTTGTTAATATTTATTAATGTATTTGATAGATGTTCATAATGACAGTTTATTAGAAAGGCAGAACTGGGAGTGTATTATTTTCCATATCCATGGAAGGCGACATATAAAATGCTTTAAACATTTTAGGCCCCAGTTAGATCAACTGTGCTCTGTGGCAATGTTTCTTATGGGGACTGTAGACCACCAACAGCAGAATCACTGACAGTCCCTGTCACAAATGTATATTCCTAAAACTCTGCTTCAGATATATTAAGACAGACACCCTTATGTGTGGGGTATAGCACTCAGCATCTGAGACAGATGATGCTCACATTAAACTTTTAGAACTGCCAGTCAGTTTATGGTTCAAAACAAATTGATCATTAATCAGGGCAGAATGGACAAAAAACTTTCACGAATTAACTGCAGTTCTGAAAAAGAATTAAGATGTATACTGTACATGAACCAACCCCTCACAAGGGATGTAACCATTATGTACCACAAACATTATTAATAAGAAATTTAAAAAAAAAACTAAAAAAATCTAAGTTAATAGCTTTGACTGGAAATTCCCCTGAAATCTACCTTCAATAAAAGTGCCTTGCCACCTTTCCAGGCCAGTGTCTTACTGAAATTAGTCATTTTCCATTACAAGTTATAAACCTTAACCTTATAATTTACTCATTTGATTTCCAACTTATATTAAGCTTTCGCCAATGAACAATACACACGCTATTGCACCCCATACACCAAGTAACTGTTGTTAAAAGTCACACTCTAAAATGGGACTATTTGAAATGCAAGCAGCTTACTCATTTGGTAAACATATAGCTTGTCCTTATGTAAATAAATCATGAGAAAACCACAACTTTAAAAGATTTTATTTTGATCTTTTACAAGTTTACTCATGAAGATACTTAATGTGATGCCCTCATTTTTACTGTCACTCTACTATAACTATCTTATGTAATCTGCCACTGTATTTATAGTACGGAGGTAATGAAGTTGTCATTTATTGCAGAACTATGTATATAAGAACCACACACATTTCTTAGAGAAGCTGCAAGAACAAATCTTCCTATGAACAATTAATATTTTCTCTCCTGTGAGGAATATGCCAAAGTTTATGATTCCTTTTATTTTGATTACCACATAGTTAAATCTTACATTCAGTATTAAAAGGTATGTTTAATAACTGCTAATGGTTTGATTTGTAATGTACATTTTTCCAAACAATGTATTTATTTGGATACAATCCTCCTTGTCTGAAGCAGGATATAAATAAATATTGTAAAAGGAAGAGCAGACTTCTGGAAACTGCTTTCTCCAAAGTCATGACTTACAGCCCTCTAGTGGATGGTGGAAATCAAGGCATTATTCTGATTGCCAGTCCTAAAGTGATCAACTAAACCACTAATTACTACTGGTCTGAGTATTGAAACATGCAATTCAGTTTACTATCATTAAGTTCTGGTTTCTGCAAAAACAACTATTTAAAGTGTATTAAAAGAATGACTTAGTATCATGAGTCAAAACACATTTCCAGAAATGAGGAAGGTGTTTAACGAGGCATTTGAAGAGAAGTTAGGGATACAGACAAGGGGACAGGAAGGACTTAAGCAACAGTTCCAATTTCAACTCTTCAAGATGTTTTCTTTCATTTGGGGGAAAATGCTTCTGAAAAGGGGAGAAAGGGCACCACAAATTTGGAAAGTACTGCTTAGAAACAAGAATGACTGGGCCCCTGATTCTTTCACATTTCACAAAACTATCTGCAGTTCCTCAATCACAGTGCTGGTGTCTTAGTTACTTTTTATTCATCGCTGAGACAAAATACCTGATGCCCAAAGTTGGGAAAGGAAAGGTTTATTTCTTATAGTTTTTGGAGGTTTCAGTCCATATTCAGTTGGCTCCAAGGCAGGGTGGCATGGCGGGGCCGCAGTTCATGGCAGCTGCAAACAGCAAGGCGGAAAACGGCAAGAGAGATAGACACACCTTCTTCCTGCCATTATATCACATCTTGGCTCCACCCCCTTGGAGGGTGTAGCACTGACACCATCAATCCAAGCACTAGACAATGAACCAGTCACAAATGTACAATGCAAATACATGAGGCCTGGGGGCTACCAACATTAACCATGACAGCTGGTTATGTGTTAGTTTCTTTTGCTTTAAATATTTTCTGTGCTCCATTCACTCTGTAAACTTCTTTAAAAAAACCTCTTTACTCATTCTAAGATAAACTAAATCATTTCTTCTTTAGTCATCCCACCATCTCATGCTCATCTCTTCACTACAGAAACCATTGTAATTGTTTTACACTTATTGTTCCCTTTCATGGTTATAAGTACTTTATCATTACTGTAAATCCAGTAACTCACATGTATAAGAGCTCAATGAATACTAATTAATGCCTAATGATTCCATTATACAACCTTAATTGCAAAGGATAGCACTGAAACAACACTCCCAAGGTAAATACAGAAAGTTTCCTCAAATCACGAAGGGGTGAAAAGCACAGTAACATACATTAAAAAAATTTTTTTATTTAAAGAAGAAAAGAAAAAAAACCAAACAAAACAGAAAAAGGGTAGCAACAACACAGAATTCCAAAGGGGAAAAAAATAAAAGAACAACAACAACAACAAAAACAAAAAAAGAAATCGCTACTTGATAAGTTACATACTGTCATCATTGGAAATAGTTGTTCAAGTTACAAAATGAAACCATACAAAGCAGACATTCAAACAATGAGATTGTTAACAGTTCTGCTCAACAATCTAACAAAAACAGTAATATGGTCATCTATCTTACACACTTATACATGCAGTTATAATCTTTAAAGCACTTTCTTTTCCTCTCTTTTTTACATTAGCAATTACACATTTTGGATTTTATTGCTCCTACAGTTATTATTACTTTTTACACTAGAGCCACAATGTGATATTTATAAATATGATTCTTATTTATTTCATTAATGAAGATAGTCTCAAGTTGTCTCCATTTCCCTATGAAGGCCTCAAGATCATCCTTCATAGCTGAGTAATATTCCATTGTATAAAAATACATCTTTTTCATTCATTCTGCAGTTGATGGGCATCTTGGTTGTTTCCAAGATTTAGCTGTTACAAATTGTGCTGTTATAATCATGAGTGCACATATATCACTGTGATACGAACTTTTCAGGTTTTTTGGGAAAACACCCAGAAGGGGAATAGCTGGGTTGAATGGCACTTCCAATCCTAGTCTTCTGAGAGTTCTCCATACTGATTT
Source organism: Dolichotis patagonum (assembly GCA_004027295.1). Taxonomy (NCBI): domain Eukaryota; kingdom Metazoa; phylum Chordata; class Mammalia; order Rodentia; family Caviidae; genus Dolichotis; species Dolichotis patagonum. The sequence goes on along the minus strand of PVJX010027243.1, from coordinate 14,539 downwards.
CCATAGTGGTTGCACCAGTCTACACTCCCACCAACAGTGGAGCAATGTTCCTTTTTCCCCCGCAGCCTTGCCAACATTTGTTATCAGTTGATTTCTTGATGGCAGCTATTCTTTCCAGAGTGAGATGAAATCTCAATGCTGTTTTAATTTGCATTTCTTGACTGACCAGTGATGGTGGACATTTCTTCATGTATTTATTTGTCATTTTTATATCTTCATCTGAGGACTGTGTGTTCATCTCAGATGCCCATTTTTGGAGAGCGTCTTTGAATTTGGGGGGCTTGATGTTTTTTAATTCTTCATATGTTCTTGATATAAGTCCTTTGTCTGAGGGGTTGCTGGCTAAAATTCTTTCCCATTGTCTGGATTTTCTTTTCACTCTGATGATGATTTCTTTTGAAGTGCAGAAACTTTTCAAATATGAGATCCCAGTTGTTGATTCTCTGAAGCGTTCTCTGTGCAGTTTGCATTTTGTTCATGAATTCTCTGCCTACCCCTATGTCTCCAAGATTTCTACCTACCTTATCTTCTGGTAGATTTAGTGTTTCTAACATACATTTTATTTAAGACAAATTTTTGTGTACTGACTGACAACCCTCATGTTAAATACCACAGATAAATTTCTAGATTCAAAATCTTTTAGTCTAGTCATATCTATATTGGTTATATATATATGCATGTATACATACATATATATATATATATTTTTTTTTTTCTTTTTTTGAGATACGAGTTTCAGGCTGGTCTTGAATTCACTTTGTAGCCCAGGCTGGCCTCAAACTCCCAGCAATCCTCCTGTCTCAGCCGAAAGCTGGGATTATAGGTATTCATCACCATGCCTGGCAAACAGTTTTATTTTTGAAAATAATGCCTTTCAGAAACCAAAATATCATCTATGCACTAAAAGATTAACCATTCAAAAATATACTTTTACCTTATTTTTTCAGTTTTTTTTGTAATCAGTTTACTTTTAACTGATAATATCATAAAAACTGCATGTATTAATGGGGTACCATGTGATGTTTTGAGGCATACATACTATATAATGCTTAAATCAAGTTAAATATATCTATTTCCTCAAATATTTTTCTTTTGGCAAAAACTTTCAAAATCCTTTCTTCTAGTTTTTTAAAACATGCACTAGAATATTATTGTCTATAAGAAAATATTTTACAGTCACTACAACAAGGGCAGCTGAAGAGCTAATAGTCTCTTGTGCCTATTAAATAAAGTAGTGTGTACTAAACTGTAATTTTCCAACCTGATGACACGATTATGTCATTTAGCATTTATCGAGTGCTTCCTTTGTGCCAAGCATGATCTAAGCGCTGTGCTTATATCATTTTATTTTATTTTTTCAATAATTCTATGAGCAAAGGTTTGTTATTATCCTTACTTTACATATGAGAAACACAAATTATATAATGAAGTTTTTCTTAGAATCGAATTTAGCAGCCTGCTTTCCTACTTTTAAAATTATATATATTTAATATTCATCTATTATTTATTCAATAAATATTTATCAGCCACTGTATTCTAATCCCTGGGCTATACATAGAATAAAGTTGTGAATAATAAGATTCTTAACTGAAGAGGAACACCTTCTAGAAAAGGAGATAAATGAGTCAAAGATAAATTACAGTTGGAAATAGCTACTATAAAATACAAATAAAATAATTAACGGCTGTAAATTACCACAATAGAAATGGAATTAAGGTCTCTCCGAGAAAGACAGATTTGAGAGGTAAGACTTGAAAGGCAAGAATGAGTCAGAATTTAAAAGAACAAAGAGAAGCTTATTCCTGTCCAAGGTCATATAAAGTACAAAGCCCCCAAAGCAGGAAAGGGCTTCAGGAAAGAGGAAAAGAGAATGAGAGAGGCTTTGAGAGGAGATGGAGAGGGAGCCAATGCCAAGTCAAACATTATGGACCATCATAAAGAATCTGAATATAAATTCTAAGAACAGCAGAAAAACTCTTTAGGTCTTAAGCAAGGCAGTGACTACATATAATTTATAATTTTTTTTTGGTAGTCGATTGAACTCACAACTTCGTGCTTGCCAGGCAGGTGCTTATGCCACTGAGCTAAATCCCTAGCCCTATAATTTATAATATTAAATAATATAGTAAGTCCCTGACTCAGCAACACTTGAGTTGCAAACTTTCACAGATACGAACAGATCTTGCATCACATTCATAATATGAACAAATTATCGAAGTAGCTCATGTGTCTGTGGGACACTGTCACAGATGTGTTGCTGTATGCTTACCGTACAGTGCCATAGTGTACAGCAGTGTAGTGCTTGCTCAGACTAGGCTGTCCGGAAGCAAAGGAAAAGTGATGGGGATGTGCAGGGGTCTGATGCAAAGTGCAAAGCAATATGCATTGTATACTTGTGCCAAAAATGTGTAATGCTCACTTTGTTGAACTTACAAACAAATATGACTTATGAATATTTTATTTTCCCTGAATGGAACTCATTCCGAAATCAGTGGCTTACTGTAATTCTAGTTTGTAAATGGCCAATGAATTTCAGATGGGCATGAATTGAGGGCAAGCAGTTAGGAAACAGGTGGCAAGGTATAGCAGTGGCACATGTCTACAATCCCAGAACTTGAGAAGCTGAGGCAAGAGGATCACCACAAGTTTGAGGCCAGCCTGGGATACATAGTGAATTCAAGGCCAGGCTAAACTACATAGCAAGACTTGTCTACCAAAAAAAAAAAAAAAAAAAAAAAGAAACAATAGGTTGATAAGGTTAATGAATTGATGAAAGAGATGAGTAATCTGTTAGAAAAAGCTACAGAAATGAATCTTTTGCATTTAAATACTTAAGGTCACAAATTACTATGTACTTAAAAAGTAAATGCAACCAGAGAAGGCTTAGGATATAGCCTTTAAGTATCACATTTCTTTTTACTGGGAACTTCCAGCTCTGGCCATAGAGTAACAAGAATCAGACTCACTCTTCCCCCAAAACAACTAGGAAACTAGACAGAATAAAAGAAACTGTTTAGATAATGACCTATAGCCTCTCAAGACTATGATCTCTCAGAGAAGGGAAATAAATGAGGTGAAATCCACCACTACCCTGGCCTTGCATCTGGTGACAAGCACTTGACTGATGATTATAGAGCACTTCTCTCAATCAAATACACATTCTTTGTAAGAGATTTGTTACTGTAGGAGTCACCAGCAAAAGAGACTGAAGAGTAAACTAGTCAGTCTTGAGAAGAACTAGGAACTATAGTATAAAGGAAGCCAACAGATTTCAAAAGCAAGGTGTATACCAATTCTGTTGAAAGAACAAAAGTCAAGAAATACGAGAGAAAAGAATGCAGGAATTTGGTACTATACTGGTAATGCAGGATCTTGACAAGAAGAGCTGCAGTGGAGAGTGGCCCAAAAGCCACACTGGAGCAGACTGTGGACACTGCAAAGAGACAGCAATATCTAAGACATCTGGACATAAAGGGGAGCAGAGAAATTGGGAAGTAACTACAGAAGGACATGCATTTGTGATGAGATTTATTAGACATCTATACTGAGGAAAAGATTTATAGAGGAGATGATGATCAGTTTGGAGTAGCCAAAGTGATAGAGTGCATTCCTTGAGAAGATGAGAGGGACTGGAATCCAAATCATGAGGAAAAGGGTTTCCTGCACTAGAGAAACCAACCAACCAACCAACCAACCAACCCACCCACCCACGAGTAGTAAAACAACGTTTAAAAAATTCTTTGAAAGAGACTAAATTATCACATCTTATAAACAGATTATATAAATACTTATAATTTTGAATCTTCATGATTTTAGGCCTTCATTATGAATACTGTTTTGGTGTGGTAATGAATGAACGCTCTTAATCTTGGCAGATTTATAGGCTAGGCAGAGATGGCTTTTAATCCTTTTCTTAACTGGCCAAAAATTGCTCTGACTTTTTTTTCTTCCCTGTTTCCTCAAAGGAATCTACATGAAATCTGCATGACTCCTTCCAATTTGCAGTTTATTTTCAGAGTTAAGCACTTTACAGAAATCTTAAGGTTTAATTAAAGTCATGAGAAGACATCAAATAAATGTATTATATGAAGAATATTAATTTCATAGACAGCAATAAGGTATTAAAACGCTCTGGGCTTTTTATGATAGCTATACACCTTTACAACATAAGCAAATACATGAGTTGTGACAGTCCTTGTCTGTACCATGATAGAACTTTGTCTCTAATTCTGAAGGTCATGAATTTGTTTTGACTATTCATATATTCAAAAGTCTTACTGCTATTAGATTAAGTGAAGGAATTTAACATTTACTAAATTAAGAGAAGCATAATAAAAATAGTCCAGGGCTGGGGATTTAGCTCAGTGGCATAAGTGCCTGCCTTGCAAGCACACAGTTGTGAGTTTGATCCCTGGTACCGATAAAAAAAAAAAAATAGTCCACAAATGAAAGCATGTCTAGTTAAAAAATTCCACTAAAAGTCAAAATGACATATTTGAAAAAAATCGAAGACTGAAAGAATTCTGGCAATTCAATTATGTATAGGTACAAATAGCTTAGTGTGGTGGTAGATTCCTTTAATTCTAGCAGTGGGACGCTGAGATGAGAGGACTGCAAGTTTGAGCCCAGCCCAGGCAACCAGGTGAGACCATGTATCCAAACAATGGAGCTAGAGAAGTAGCTGGGCATGAAGGCCAGGGGTTTAATCTCTAGTGACATAAACAATGAAAACATCCAACTTCACAAGTAAGTAAGAAAACACAAATTTAAACAAATTGATACCATTAATTATCACTAAATAGGTTATTTTAAGTAAATAATAATGTGAGTACTATTTAAGGAATGGAGAAATGGATGTTCTCTCACACACCACTGACAATGCTAAAAACCATTTCTAAAAGGCAAATTAGATGATAACATACTTCTTTAAATCCACTTACAGAAACTTATTTTATGAAAATAATTATGGATATGTACAACATGGAGGTATACAGAGTTATAACAAAAACTGAAACCTGAAGACCCAGTAACAGAAGTGAATTTGTTATAAAACTGTGATACAGCAACTCAACAGAATACATAATTAAAGATGATAGGAGGAAATTAATGATATGATGAAGTGCTACATTTCTAATAATGTTATAATAATATCTGTAATACTGTGACAAATTAAATAGAAAAGGTTCCAAAAGAATATACACAATATCACATTTTACTAAAAGTTTAGTTATATATTTACAAAATTTATATATCTGAAAGCAATATAACATGATATTTGAGTTTTTATTTTTATCTATATACCAAAATTTCCCCCCAAAATTGCTTATATATATGTAAAAGTAGCAAAGGAGAAAAGGCAAGAAGTCTAGAAAATTTTAACATAAAGTATATATGAACTTTTAAGGTACTTTGTCCATTTAAGACATACTGCCTAAGCTTAGCCTAACACTAAAGAGGGAAGTCAGGTTGGTCGTAGGAAAAAGAATGTTTAAGTGTATCTCAGGGATCTCTTGCTTTAATAAAAGAAAACCCTATAAAATCCTTGCTAGTTGTGGTGATGCATACCTATAAGCCCAGCTACTTGGGAGCTGAGACAGGAGAACTGCAAGTTTGAGTACAGCTGGGCAACTTAGGGAGATCCTCTCCAAAACAACAAAAAAAGGCATCATAGCCAATGAAATAGTCTTTATGATAGCTGCATTCTCAATGGTAATTTTTTTTTTTTTTTTTTTGGTACCAGGGATCAAACTCATGACTCGGTGTTTGCCAGGCAGGTGCTTATACCTGAGCTAAATTCCCAGCCCAGAGTACAAATGGGTAATGAAATTGCCTTCTTCTTTTCTTTTTTTGGTACCAGGGATTGAACTCATGACCTTGTGCTTGTCAGGCAGGTACTTATACCACTGAGCTAAATCCCTGGCCCTCAATGGAAATTTCTTTTCATCTCAGAATAAAAGATGGAGGTTCTTTGTTGTACTGTTTTGATGTGTTCACTTTTATGTATTTGTATTTGTGTTTTTAAGAGACTAAAACTTAATATTATGATTTACCATATAAAAGCAATCAAAAGAAATGTTATCAAACGGAGAAACATTTTCCATTTTAAGACCATACTTGCCTTTGGATTGTTTGCATCAAACAGTCCAGTTGAAAGTCCAATCAGCAAGGAGTTCTTGTTTTTATTTTGTGGTGGTGAATCAGAGTGACATCGAAGTGGAATAGATTCTTCTGGTAAACACTGAATTGACTGAACTTGAGAGACTATATTCAAGTGTTCAGAACAAACCACTTTATGGAAAAATGGTTCTGGTTGTACAGATTTATCAACATTATATTTAGAATGGTGAGAATCGTCTAGTTCAGGTTCTGTGGTACAAAGGAGAAATTATGTTATAAGCGTATATAGTAAATAAAATTCTTTTTTTTTTGGTACCAAGGATTGAACTCACAACCTCACGCTTGCCAGGTGGGTGCTTATGCCACTGAGCTAAATCTCCAGCCCCATAAAGTTCTAAATAACATTGACAAGGCATAATATTTAAGATGAATTCTATCAAAAAGCCTCACATTTATCAGGAAAACAAAATCTAAAAATTTTTGTGAGTATATGAACTTATAAATAATCTTTATGAGGACATAATGTTTTATTTTCAGAAAGGTTTGATATATACTTCCATTATATTGAAAGTGCTACAATATTCTTTTTTTTTTTTTTTTGCGGTACTGGGAATCGAACTCACAACCTTGCACTTGCCAGGCAGGCGCTTATGCTGCTGAGCTAAATCCCCAGCCTCTGAAAGTGCTAAAATAGACACAAATCCAAGGAAATAAGTAGACATTATTTTCTAGTTTTTCTTTGTTCTCATAGATAGAAAAAATTACATTTCTTATATTTCAAATAACACTACAGAGATGACTACAAGTGGTGCCTCTGTTCATAAACTCAATTTGTTCCACGATTCTGGAAAAGATGGCCACATTCATGTTCTTAAAGGATAGATGGCTGCAGTCATGTTCATTGCCCAATGCAGGGTTTGCAAACAAAAACAAAATTTTGTGAAGCACTGATGTTTGTGAATCAAATTGTTTGTAAGTAAAAGCATTTGTGAACCAAGGTACCACTGTAATTTAACAGAGGATAATTTATTTAATAAGCTTAGTATATAGGTTCAGCTTGGCAAGTAATCCTTTTCATCTTAAACACACAATAACATAACTGACCAAAAATTTTTACTATCCAGGTGTACAACCCAAGCTTATTAATTCAGATTGTAGTGCTCTATGCCTATTACATTTTAAAAATCACTGTGATGACTGATAAGAAATGTATTATTTCTATGATTCTCAAATAAAACAGTTTGGTATTAACTACAACCCAGGAATAAATCAGATTAATGCAGTGATATTTACCTATAATAACCTCATTAAGCTGGTCAACATTCCTCAAGATTTCATCTTCAGAAACTTCATTATGCTGAATGGCAACTTTGTCTTTTAACCTGTCACAGACAGACATCAGTTAAAAAGATGCAGCTTTTATATATACTTTCTCTTACAAGCACACTTTGTTGAAATTTTTACTAGTCAGCAATCATTCATACAATCAGACAGTCTAAATTGTTCCAATCCCTGGAAGAAGAATAATAACTGAATTGCTAGTGAAAGCTGTAAAATACAATTGTATATTACAGCCATTATATTTCTATGTTTTTATCTTACCAATATCCATGCAAAAATCACTCTACATAAAATGCTATTAATTGTAGCATCCTTTGTGATATCAGCAAATGTCCACAAAGTAGGACATTCTTTGAAATGTAGCATACCTATTGTTGGGGATCAAACCCAAGGCCTGCATGCAAGGTAAGAACTCTCCCACTGAGCCTTATCTCTAGCCCGAGGAAGGTTTTATCAAGAAATTTCCCAGATTTACTACTGACTAAAAATAAGGAAGAAAATATTGTGCACTAGCAGCTGTACTATAAAAAAGACAATATTTTATTTATATATATTAAAAATTATCTGACAGAATGGAAAATAGGATAAATACTAAGGTAGGCAAAGAATTTTACTGGCTATCTTCATATATTTTATTTACTCATTGATTTCTGAACATGTGAACATCTACTGGTCCTATAAAATTATTTTATAATGTATTATAATATTAGGATATTAAGTTATAATACTACATTACTATGGTATTATTTCTAAGAAAGTATTACAAAAGGGATATGGGCTTTGAAATGTAAGGAAAAACACAAAACATACTCAGTTTCCTTTGTTTCTTCTTCCTCACTAACCCACACATCATTAACAATACATGGCAAACTCCCCTCTTTGTTTTTTCTACTTGGCTCTTGAAGAACTTCTGTTTCTAAATCATCAGGTTCTGCAAAGTAAAAAGGAAACAAAAAAAAGTGTCAAAAATTTTTTTTGCAAAAAAATTGAATAAACTTGGTCTTCAATCTTGACTTGGAGGGTTGCCATAGCCTGGTATATTTGAACAGAGGGCCTCTGAAGTGGGGCAGGGTGGGGGTGAGAGGGAGAGGCAACTCACAAACCCACAGGCTGTACAGCCAGGCAAAGAAACAAGACACACAGAGGAATTTTTGGGAGTCATTTCCATTTTTCTTTTCTGTTTTTTTAAAATTTTCATTTCTTTTGCCTTTTGTCTACTTTTCTTCTTTTTCATGTTTGTTCTTTTCTGTTACTTTCATCTGATTCCCTTAATTTTCACTTACTTTTTTATTCTTTCATTGGAAGCTTTATCTCTCTCTCTCCTTCCCATTGCCCTTTTCAAATTTTACTTCTTTCATTTTCCCTAACTCCTCCAAAGTTATTAGTATTACTTTGTTTGAGACAGGGTCTGGCTGTATTCTAATAGCTGGTTTGACTTTGCATAATCAACATTGTTGCAGTCTGTTCTTGGAGCAAGTTAGATGGATTATACAGCACTCACCCCTCCTCAAATTAATGGAGGCAGCTGGATAATGGGATACAGGCAACGGCCTATCATTAGCCATCCTCAGACCACTACACTGGAAAGCAGACACTTAGTATAAGGAACTCCAGGCTAGTGACAGTCTTTCCATTTTAACTAACCCTTAGTACCCAGCACAACAACACACAATAGAAACAACAGAAGACGAAGCAACAAAATGCTTCCAGAAACTCCCACCTTTCCCAGAGCTGATCCAAGAGACATCAATGGGGAGGAAATCAAAAGCCAAATAGCTGAATTAGGGACACCTCAATTGTTGAATCTCTCCAAGCTCCAAATTTCCACTACTCCAACAGCAGAGTTTAAAAAAAAAAAATCTGCTCAGTGTTCCTAACGTTGCTGGAGAATCAAACCAAAAATGTGACTGCAAAAACCACTACTGGCTGAGAGTAAGTCATGCCATGGACATAAAGGGGTGATGCTTCAGTCTAAGCACAGCTCTCACCTGGACAACATGTGATGCTTATATTAGTGCATTAAAAGTCATTTTTTCCCATTTTATTTGGATAAAATATTGTAACTGTGGCTCCAAAGAAAGTTAGGATACCAACAGTAAAGCTAAGAGGAAAACTGTGAGAACCACGATAGAGTTAAAGAAAGAAATCATTGCAAAATTTATTAAAGTCCTGAAAAAATGAATTTATAGTATAATTTCTGGTCTCAAGCAATTACTTGGTTTCCCCTTATTTCTTATGGGAAAAAGATGTGCTCAGTTCTTGAACTTTTCAGTGTTTAGACATGAATTTAGAACATTGAGTTTGACAACCGAGGTATCACGGTGTATGATATGCGTAACAAACAGAACAATAAAGTGCTTGGTAAGCTCAAAGATGCTTACTGAATAACTTAATAACTGAATAACTTAATAACTTAATAAATGGCCAGTGGGCTTAAAGAAGACATTAATAAAAAGCTAGCTGAGCTATGTAAGATAATTCAAACATGAGTGATTCAAACAATTAGCGTCCATGAAAAGGTATTGTAATACACAAATCCAGGAGGAAAAATTGTATTGAAAGTATGGATAGCAGATCCATCCTAGAGGGCAGCCTGGGTGGAAGACAGTGAGTCTGTGATCTGTGCCACTCCATTCCAACCTGGAGGGCAGACTCACTTGAAGTCAGTGAGTTTGTGATCTGGATCCCTCTCATTTTATCCCGGAGAGTAGATTGGCTGTAAGAATGTAAGACTGAAGCGAACTTCAAGACCCAGGACAACATCCGGGTGCACAGATGCACACAGATGTTAAGATCAGGTCCACAACCAATACATCTCTGGGGTGCAACACAGACATTAGCACAGAAATGTAAACACCAGAAAAAGAAACAACATAGATACCCCTAGGAGCCTGCCAGCAGCCATTAGGCATTGGTAGCCAGCTCTGGTTGCGAGAACAGGTCAGCTAAGCTACTGTACACCTGCCACCATTGGGGGAGCCTCAGAGTAGCTGCACATCTCTGGAGAAGCCAGCCCTGTACCCTAAAGCCTCCCTAGTAACCCAGGATAGGAGAAACCTGGGTGCCTGACCCATTCTCCTACACTGTGGACTGACAGCCAACATGGGAAGTACCTGGAACTCTACAACCTGCTTGTCTGGAAGAACCCAGAAAATGTCAAGATGAAGAAGCAAAAGGCAGTTTGGCCTCCAACCCATGCAAAGCAAGTCCAGGAGATGTAAATTTGGAAGAGATTGTAAGTTGCACACCTGATGTTTCTAAAGTGATGGCAACCAAAGTAAAATAACAACTTCAGGAGGCTACAAAAGAAATTATATCAGAAATGCTATCTCAGGTAAAAGAAGAAATGAAAAACATAATAAAAGTATTGCTGAGCATATCTAAAGAATACATCGATAAAAAATAGAAGCATAGGAAAATGAAGGAAACCTTGAATGATAAGAAAGATACAGAATGCATGAAACAGATTCAAAGAGACAGATTCAGATTCAAAGGGATTAAAAGAGACATCCAGAAAATTAAAAATTCCATTGAAAGCTAGCAAAACAACGTGAAAGAAACTGAAGATAAACTTTCATACCTTGAAGACAGGTTTGCAACTAGTGACTATGAAAGGAAAGATCTCTTAAAAATAACAAGAAACCAAGAAATAACAATTCAATGGCTACAAGATGACACAAAGAAAAATAATTTAAGAGTGATAAGTATCAGTGAAAAAGCAGGGGTCAACACAAATGAAATAAGACTATTTACAGAAGCAATAGCAAAAAAACTTTCCAAGCATGAGAAAAAGACCTGACATACAGATAAGTGAGGCATATAGAACTCCAGATAGCCATAACCAAAATAAATCTATACCCAGACATATAGGTCAAGGTCCCAGAAATTCAGCACAAGAACAGAATATTAAAGGCTGTTAGAGAAAAGAAACAGATCACCTATAAGGAAAACCTATCAGAATCATGACAGACAAACCATCAAGTCGAGAAGAGGTTGGAGTGAAGCATTTCAAGTCCTGCAGGAAAACAACTTCCAGCCTAGATTGATGTACCCTGCAAAACTATCCTTCAAAATTAATGGAAACATGATACTTCCTTGACAAACAACAACTGAAGCAGTTCATGACCACCAAACCAACTCTACAAAGAATATTAAAGGATATTCTAGAGAGACATAAAAATGACCGCGGTTCCAGGAACAGAGGGGGATCACTAAGCAGGGCAAGCAGTTGAGTGGAGGGGAAAAGTAGGGAGCCAATGGCAGGAAAATAGCAAGGCAGAGATGAGCCAGTACATGTAGGCCATAACCATTAATGTAGATAGCCTCAATTCACCAATTTAAAAAAAAAAAACACAGGCAGAGTGGATCTGGAGACAGGATCTATCAATATGCTTTATACAATAAACACATTTAACTCAAAAAGAAATTACTAGGCTGAAAGTCAAAGAAGAGAAAGCAATGCTCCATGTGACAGGAATAAGGAAAAGGCAGGGGTAGCTTGCCCATCAACTGAAGAATGGATAAGAAAGATATGACATTTTTATACAATGGAAAGCCAATCAGCTATAAAGAAAGATAACCTTGAGGCTCTTGTAGGTAAATGGATACAACTTGAGATCACGCTCATGGGTAAAATGGTTTGGAGTCACATGGGTGAACATTGTGTTGTCTTGTCTCCCTAGTATAATAGACTGAGGGAGTTAGTGGGATCCAAAATACACAGTGGATATTGAGAGAGTGAAAGGGGAAGGGAGGCATCTGAAAAGGGAAGGTGGTAGCCACTGTTAATTTCCTACTACCTTGTTTTGAAGCCATGTTTTGTTTTCATTGTTCTGTTTTGTTTGATTTAATTCTGTTTTGTTTTGTTTGATTTTATTACAACAGATGGTACAGGCAGCTATTTTAAAGATAACCAAATATATTATGGTAGCCATTGTTGATTTTATGCTATCTAATTTTGAAGCCCTATATTGCTTTGCTTTTATTCTATTTTTTGGTTTGATTCTATTTTATTCTATTTTTTGGTTTGATTTTAGATGTCTGATGATACAGGCAGCTACTTTGAAGATAACATGAGGCATTATGGTAGCCATTGTTGATTTCCTGTTGTCCTGTTTTGAAGTCCTGTGTCATGTTTACTGTTTTGTTTTGATTGGTGCTATTCTGTTTTGTTTGTTTGGTCTTATTTTCTTCAAAATTAAAAAAAAATGAAGGTATGGGCAGCAGAAGTGACCAATGTGAGAAGAGTATCAAAACTACAGCATAGGGTTGATGCAGATGTATACTCAGAGATATTTTAAAAACAATAAAAGATCGCTGGGGATAGTGGCATAAGTCTGCAACCTCAGCACTCAAGAGCTGAGGCAGGTGGACTGCTCCATGTTTGAGGTGAGCCTGGGCTACATACTGAGTTCAAGGCCAGCCTGAACTATAGTGAGACTCTGTCTCAAAAAGCCAAACAACAAAGCAAAACAAACAAAAACAAGAGATCATGGAAAATGAAGGTAGCAGCTTCCAGATGATACAATGAAGATTAAACTATGATTAACTGGAATTAGTGACAAATCAGAAGATGGTATGAATAGCATAAGGAACCTGTTCATAGAAATAAAAGCAGATAACTTTCTGAGCATGGTTAAAGAAGTTGGTATAAAGCCAAATGTGGTGGCACACACCTGTAATTCCAAAACTCAGGAGGCTGAGGCAGGAGAATCACCAAGAGTTTGAGGCTAGCCGAGGCTGCATAGTGAATTCAAGCCAGCCTGAATTACATAGTGAGACTCATATAAAAAAAAAAATCAAAATTGGCATATAAGTAAGCAAGGCAAGAATGAAAGAAAAGACTCATGTCAATGCAATTGGAAATGAAAAAGGTGAAATCACAGTGGACACCACTGAAATTCGGAAAATTATTTGTAATTACTTCAAATACTTGTACTTCCAAATTAGAGAATTCAGAAGCAATGGACAGATTCCTAGGTACTTATGAATTACAAAACTGAACCATAAAATTCCTGAACAACCCAATAACAGGCAATGAAACTGAGGTAGTAATAAAAAACTTACCAACTCAGAAATGACCAGGATCTGATGGGTTCAATACTAAATTCTACAAGAACTTTAGGAAGTAAGATATCTAATGGCAATACTCCCCAAACTTTAATGAGATTGAAAGGGAAAAAGTACTGTCAGACTCATTTCTGGAGACTACTCTCACTACCTTGATTCCAAAATCAGACAAAGACAAAACTAAAAAAGAAAAGTACAGGCCAGTCTCTTTAATGAACACAGATGTAAAAATTCTCAACAAGATATTGGCAAACCGAATACAACTCATCATTAAAAAGATCATAGATCATGAACAGACTGGCTTTATTCCAGGCATGCGAGGACCATGTGAATCACTAAATGTATCACATCCCACAAATAGAAGCAAGGGCAAAAATCACATGATCATCTCAATAGAGCAAAAAAGGCTTTTGACAAAATCCAACATCCAACATCCATTAATGGTTAAAAATCCTGGAGAAAACGGGTAAAACGAACTTACCAGGGCCGGGGATTTAGCTCAGTGGCTTAAGCGCTTGCCTGGCAAGCATGAGGTCGTGAGTTCGATCCCCGGTACAAAAAAAAAAAAAAGATATTCATGGTTTTGGGGCTGGGGATTTAGCTCAGCGGCATAAGCGCCTGCCTTGCAAGCAGGCAGTCGTGAGTTCGATCCCTGGTACCGATAAAAAAAAAAAAAAATTAAAAAAAAAAACAACGAACTTACCACAATCTGATAAAAAGCCATTTATGACAAACCTACTGCCAACCAGTAAAAAATTAACCCAGAAACAACATAAAAATAAAAAATAAAGGTATCTGTGATTATTTTTTTTCAATAATTTTATTTAAAGAGGAAAAAACAAAACAAAATGAAACAGAATAAAGGGTAGCAACCATACAGTATTCCAAGGAAAAAAGGAAAAGTACAACAACAATAAAACCTAAGAAATTATTACTTGACTAATTACATACTGACTTCTTGGAAATAGTTGTTCAAATTACAAAGTTAAAACATGTAAAGTAGACATTCAAA